>CAUYLG010023819.1:0-132500 GCA_963573385.1 Cacajao melanocephalus
GGGCAATAGAACAAGAATCCCGTTCTCTCTCCCTCTTTCTCTTCCTCTTTCTTTCTCTCTTACATTCTTTTTTTTTCTTTCTTTCACTCTCACTTTCTTTCCTCTCTTTTTCTTTCTTTCAAAAATAAAAAAAAATAAAAAATAAATAAATAAATAAAATAAAATAAACAAGAGGCAATACTTAAGGGCCAGAAACACTGCTACTACAAGTCAGTTATGGAATCAAAATTTACAGTAAAAATGAGCACGTCCCAAGGCTCAATTTTTCTGTTGTCATTTACAGTAGAATATTTGGTTGCTATTACTACACTTTAGATTACATCAATTACCTTTTAACATATTAAATGCAGAAGGCTAGTGTAAAGCATATAAATTATGCTTTCAGTGTAGGTCTTATATGTATGACAGTCTGTTTAAGACTAGTAGGTTTTTATATCTTTTTTTAGACTTATTAAATGGCTAGTGGGAAAGATTTGTGCTTGTGGTCAGCTCTTAATTTCAATTTTTATACCAAAGCGTCCCTGAAAACCATCTTTCTCACTGTACCCGATGTTCTCACCATACACTTTACATTCTATGTGAATTTCAATGTCCATGGTAAGGCTGGTAAACTGTACAGCCAGCAGGGGCTGCAGGTATTTGGGCTGCAGGAGTTTGTCACAGTAGGAATAACACTGTAGAGGAAAACCAGGGTAGTTGCCCAGTCCAAAATACTCCACATTTCCATTTTTATCCCTATCTTCATCTTGCTTGGCAGTGCACTGAACACGAAAGACATATGAGTTATACTTCATCACTGGGTAAGTCTCCAAGGACTCATTCTTGGGAGGCTTAGGTTTGAAGCCTAGAACTCACTTGAGCTGTATAATAATGGATGGTTTGCCCTCTTTGTAGCCATAAGGTTCGTCATTTAACCCAAAGCTATTTCCCAGTCATTCAAGCTTGAATTTGCAGACCTTTCACTCTCCTCATTCATGATTAGTCTCCTCATTCTTTGGGTACACTGGACCAATTGTCACAATCTTAAAAAATCATGCCATCCTTCAGGGCTGAATCTTTGTACTTTTCCAGGAACCCATCTATGTTTAGCACATATGCCTCACAGCTCTTGGGATCATTAGGATGAAAGGCAATTTCAGTCTTCTGATCTGAGAAATCTGTTAATCCTGCTGGGGTCACTCAGTCCTGATATGTGGGCTTAAGTTCACTGATGGTGAGCAGTATCACTTAGATGATTCTGATGAAGAGGCCAGCCAGGCAGCCATAAAATATTATGTAGAATAGAAGGATCTTAAACCAACTGCCACCAGTCCTGCACAAAAACTCCTTCTCTGAGTTTCAGATGAATTTCTTCCAACTGCTCTCCTCCTTGGCTTTCCCGTGGGCCATGGCGACAGCAGGTCAGCAGCTGCCAGAGTCTGGAGGGTGGGTGGCTGTGGGGCGTACCCTGGAATCCTCTGAGGTGCTGCTGGTTGCCTCTGGCCAGCCTCCCTGCACATAGGACGCACTGCTGCCGCTGCGGATCTCAGAGTGCTTCTGGTCAACTTTTAACAGCATGGGAAGTACATAAAGCTGACTGACATTACTTTGATTCAAACAATCTACCGTTGAAATGACTTTACAGTAGAGTAAGTTTTGTATTTAAGCACTGTTTTCCCTCGTAATTTTACAATGAATGCATTAAGAAACATAAAGTCTACAGCAAAAGCTAATTTTCTAAGCCATTCAGTGTTTAAATAATAGTGGTTGATGGGTGCACTTCTTATTCATAAAAATTTCAATTTTGAATTTTTCAATCCTGAGGTCAAAAAATTGCAGTAAAACTGCTAAACCATTGAGATCCAGTGCAGAAGGACAAGTCAGGATAATCAGCTTCTATTTCTTTCAGTGGTTAAGTCCACAAGTTCAAAAGTGATACTACTGTACTACTAGTTCAAAAGCAAACAAGAGATTTAAGTATTTTCCATAAAGTACCTACTCATGACAAGTATTTTCTGCAGAATATCTACTGATGAAAAGGCTTTAAACATCTTATGTTTTCACAAGCTTTATAAATTTGTCCAACTAAGGCTTTTTCTGCTCCACACATATTTTTAACACCATCATCTGTAAGATATCTTAGCAGATTCCACATCGTTTTCTGAATTAGTATTTTCACATCTTCTTTGAAAATACTCCTGCCTGTAGTTGTTCCACACAGACTACTCATAAAGGATAATTCTTCAGTTTCTTCAAACTCAGCACTCACTCCTCAAACAGTATTGGTACATGGGTCAATTTATCAAGAGCCAAAGAATATCATTCAAAATCATTTGCTTTGCTTTTTAATTGACTACTGATGTTGTCTGTCCCCAGTGTCCTTAACTCTTGAAGCAACTAGTCTTGTCTAAAGACTACCAGTCCTGGATACATTTCTCGAGCTGCTCAAATTAAACAGGGCTTAATTTACCCACCATTAGAAAACCACTTTCTTTGCTTGACTAATAAGCCACAGGGAAACCACAACTTTGGTTACAGCCTCATCTTCCTTTTCTATTTTTGTGAATAAATTCTGCTATGATATATTCCATTTTAAATTTTCTAGTTTTTCTGATTGTTACGTTCCTATGAGTTAGGAATACTGTGATGACTGATTAATCTGGTAATGTCAACATATATTATTTTAACTCAGCTATGGTGTCACTGCATAGTAGACATAGTGCTTTGCCATCTAATTCAATAACAAAATAATCCATGCTCAATTGTGACTTAAAAGCACAATACCAGATGTCTACTTTTCTTACTGACCAGATAGGTATGCACTCATACTAAAAAAATAAAAGGTCATGTACAAGGGATACCTATGACATTTGAAATACTGTTGAATTATAACTGTTAGTGCAATTTGTAGTATACTGAGCAACAGTGCAAAGTGACAGGAGCATCATACATGGTCTCTGCTGGAGCTACTCAACTCTGCTGTTGGTAGTGCAAAGGGAGACAGACAGTATGTAAATAAAAGATCATGGCTACGTTCCAATAAAATTTTATTTGTGGACTCTGAAATTTAAATTTCATTTCATTTTCATGTGTCACAAAATATGGTTATTCTTTTGCTTGTCAGTCATTAAAAATATGAAAACTACTCTTGGCTTATAAACTATACAAAAACAGGCAGCGATTAGATTTGTTCCACAGGCCATTGTTCACCAACTCTGACTACTGAAGACAGATTCCACAACACCAGCAAAAGGTATTTAATAAGAGCCAGGGACATAGGTTGTTGTAAGCTATCCAGAAAGCCACCCTCTATTAAAGTTGATTACACTAAGATCCAAAAGTATAAACAAAAAAACTCACAGAATTAATAGGTAATTTTAGAATTAGACTTGCTAAAAATAAACAATATGTGGACACTGACCCTGACGTAAAATGCCAAGGGACCCTTTATGCTTTCTTTGGTTAAAGGGCCTTAACTTAAAAATAGGATGAGAAGAAAGATTAAAATGAACTGGCAGTTATTTCAGTTGGAAAATCTAAATTGCAGCGCACTGTCAAGAAACAAAAAGAAAAGGAAAAAAAAAGGAATAAACTTAGGGCAAAAACAGTCATACAACGCAAAATTTATTAACTTCTCAAACCGTAAGCAAGTGTAGCCCCTTTCTAATACTAATAAAAATCAGAGTCATTGATAAGAAATATCTACATTAAAAAAGAAAATGTTCTGGTTTTCGTTTTGTTTTTTTTTTTTTTTTTTGAGACAGAGTCTTGTTCTGTCACCCAGGCTGGAGTGCAGTGGTGCTATATCGGCTTACTGCAACTTTCACCTCCTGGGTTCAAGCAATTCTCCTACCTCAGCCTCCTGAGTAGCTGGGATTACAGGTGTGAGCCACGATACCCACCTAATTTTTTTGCATTAGTAGAGATGGGGTGTCACCATGTTGGTCAGGCTGGTCTTAAACTCCTGACCTCGTGATCCACCTGCCTCAGCCTCCCAAAGTGCTGGGAGTTCTATTAAACCAAAAAAGGGAATTGCAGTAATGATTCTCTTCTGAGGAATGTCAGGATGCTCAACAAAATCTGTTAGTCATTTAACAGATAAAAATAAAGTAAGCCTGATTATCAAGAAAAAGCATGTACACATTTTTCATAAATACTAGCACATCAATCTCTATTTTAACCCTGACAAGTTACCATATGTAAGTGCCCAAGGGTGAAAGAACTATAAAACTGCACTGGCAATATCTAATTCCCCAATGGAATATGCCCTGTTAAAATATTTGATTGTATCCTGTATTAGCACCTGTATTACCTATAAAAAGAAACTTAATGGAAACCATTAACTGAATAGTATATCAAAATTTCCAGGACTATCTGTCCCTGGTATGTATTTCTTCCACTGAAAGTAAATACTTCACTCCTGTTAATTTAAGTGCAGCTCTCTTTAGCATATCTGTGAATAAAGATAGTCAGCTAGGCACGGTGGCACACACCTGTAGTCCCAGCTACTCAGGAAGCCAAGGCAGGAAAATCACTTGAGCCCAGGAGTTCAAGGCTATAATTCACTATGACTGCACCTGAGAATAGCCATTGTATTCTAGCCTCGGTGCCATAGTAAGACCCCACCTCTTTAAAAAAAAAAAAAGATAGTAACTTTTCCTGAGGCCACAAATCCTTAGGATTCACTGTTTACTTCAAACTTTCAAAAATGCCAAACCAATGATTTAAAGAACTTGGATTTCACAAGGAAAACTATACTTATTCAATGTCTGAATCATTTAATATCATATATTCCAGGCCACAAGAATTTCAAATATACTCCTTATTCCACCTGACTAGATTAGTTGAAAAGAGACATACCATTTTCAATTTTGTCAAGAAAAGGAATCATCAACAGAAGGTCAATCACTTCCTTTGTCAGAATTAAAGCTATTTGAGAACATCATAGACCTTCAACCAAAGGGCAAATTAGAGGATTATTAAGACCGACAGCTTACTACAGGCAATGGATAGTTAACTCTTCTAAAACAGTTCAACCATCATCGTTACCTGAATTGACTAAAACAAACACCCTGACCTTTTAATATATGCTGGAATATTTATAAATAAAATGATATAATATCTGGCCCTGGTTTCAAAGTAATACAGTAGAGTGAGGGTTAGTGAGAGGAATATACATTAAACAAGGTTGGCCATGTGTTGGTAACTATAAAGCCAGATGATAGGCATTAAAACGTTATTTTACTTTTCTCTGCACTTCTGAATATGTTTGAAATTTCCCTACTAAAAATAGGGGAAACCAAATTTAAAGATAGACTGCTAGAAAATATTAGAACACATAAAACTAACTTGGCTAGATTTTGGTTAAAATCCACCAAAAGTGTACTTAAATCAATTTTAAAAGACACACAATCTAATAGAAAAGTGAACAAAAGATATAAAACTTATTACACAAGAACTAAGAAAAAACAATATACATAGTAGAAGACAATCAACCTCAGTAGTAGTCAGAGATATTCAAAATTAAACAAGGCACCATCTGTTGCCCATCAAATACACAAAAAAGTTAAAATCTTGTTAATATCAGCATGGGCAAGGGTATGAAAAAATAGTCACCCTCATACATTGCGATTGTAAATGTAAATTGGTACCGTATTTCCTTTAGAGAGTAATTCTCTAGGATCTATCAAATTTTTAAATGCCTATGCCATTTGATCCTAAAATTATACTATTAACACTCAATCCTATGTAAATATTCACAATTATCTCACGTTAAAAAAATAAGAATATTTATTCATGTATTCTTTGTAATAGTGAAAAACTGAAGAACACATACCTTGCTACATTCATACAATGGAGTACTAAGCAACTGTTAAAAAGAATGAGGTAGATTTCTATATGTAGATATGGAAAAAGGTTATGATCCATTACACTACTATTTATAAAGAACAAGACGTACAACAATATGTATGCGTATCATCCCATTTATGTCTATGTTGCCCAGGCTGGTCTCAAACTCCTAGGCTCAAATGATCCTCTCACCTCAGTCTACTGAGTAGCTGGGATTACAGGCCAGTAGCTGGGACTACAGGCATGTGCCACCACACCTGGCTCCTAAGAGTCTTACCTGCATATAAATTTCAAACACCAAGTACATCTTCTTGTTCATAGCAGTTAATGGATAAATATCTACTGAATTAATTAATGTGGCAGAGTTAATAGATCTTTCTGTAAAAAAGCAATTGATATGATTTGGCTCTGTGTCCCCACCCAAATCGCATCTTGAATTATAATAGCCAGAATTCCCACGTGTCAAGGACAGGACCTGGTGGGAGGTGGCTGGATCATGGGGTTGGTCTCCCTCATGCTGTTCTCGTGATAGTGAGTTCTTGAGATCTGATTGCTTTATAAGCGTTTTAAAGTTCCACCAACATACATGCTGTTACTTGCCCGCTATCACGTGAGATGTGCCTGCTTCCCCTTCCACCATGTTGCATATTTCCTGAGGCCTTTCCAGCCATGAGAAACTGTGAGTCAATTAAACCTCTTTTGTTTATAAACTACCCAGTCTTGGGTAGTATCTTTATAGCACTGTGAAAGCAGACTAATACAGCAATTACTTCCTATTCTATCATTTTTATAACACGTAAAATCTTGAAATCAGATAATAAGTTTTGACAGTTATATGTCTTATAAAAATGATAAACTGTAGCTTCTCTTCCTCTCATCATCTTCAAAAAGCTATACAAGAGAAAAACACAGTTCCTGTTTTTGTAAAATAATTGAATCCCAAAGCGGAAACTAGTATTTGCTGGAAGCAACAGAGCCTAGGTGAACAGGTATGGTAGCACTAGAGAGTTCTTACAGGCACAGTTCTTACCTACAAGTTATTTTTCAATTAACTTCACTTTAAATTGAATATACTTACTTTCTCTGTATTCTATTTCTGCTTCCTTGCGCAATTTTTTCTCTCTGGCAAGAGCTTCCAGGCTTCCCCAAACTTCCAAAGATCTGTGCATACAAACATGGTCACCACAATGAACAACCGTAATGACTTTATTGACATCACATTTACATCTAAATTCTCTAATGAGAATCTTACAACAAAGCATAAGGTACTTTCGGAGAAACATAAAGGACTTAAGGAACTTTTCCAAATTAAAAAATTCAACAGTAAATTTTCTTATACATTATGACATATATTTACTTGATGAATACATATTAGTAACTCACAGATATACAAATTTGCAAATACAAAAATATTGTTTTAAAAAGTCATTTAAAAAATTCTGAATCTATCTAAAATGTATTTTTATTAATCCAAAATTTGGCTTGCACTTTTATTCTGAAAGAACTATGTTCTTACTTTGCCTCCACATCCGATCTCAAGTATACAGTAAAAGACTCAGTATCTTCATGGGGACTTCGTCGTCTGATTTTTCGAAGTTGTTCTAGATCACTAGAGAAAGAAACGTGTTGAATTTATTCAGACAAGGTACATACAGTTTATATACTTAAAAAGGATTACTAAGGGCAGATAAAATCAACAACACTGATCCCCGTCTTAGAGGAATATAGATCTGAATGACTTTTAAAGATCAGTTTAAGATGACATTTTGTATACAAAAATATTCTAGAGACAGTGAAAAAAAAATTACTCTTGATATTCATTGTAGACATCACAATATAATATGTAGAGATTCAATTCGCTCACTAGTGCTTGTATTTTGTTTGCTATGGGCACACCACTACCATCTCTAATGTATGGGGAAACAAAGTGAAAAGTTAGATAATGCACAGTGGTTCACACCCGTAATCCCAGCACTTTGAGAGGCTGAGGCGGGTGGATCACCTGAGGTCAGGAGTTCATAACTCCCCTGGTCAACATGGTGAAACCCCATCTCTACTAAAAAAATACAAAAATAGCTGGCTGTGGTGGTGTCCACCTGTAGTCTCACCTACTCAGGAGGCTGAGGAAGGAGAATCACTTGAACCCAAGAGGCAGACGTTACAGTGAGCCAAGATCACACCACTGTACTTCAGCCTGGGAGACACAGTGAGACTTCATATTAAAAAAAAAAAGTGAAAAATAGGCCAGGTGTGGTGGTTCACACCTGTAATTCCAGCACTGTGGGAGGCCAAGGTGGGTGAATCACTTGAGGTCAAGAGTTTGAGACTGTTCTATGCAACATGGCAAAACCCCATGTCTACAAATATATAAAAATTAGCCAGGTGTGGTGGTACACAGCCATAGTCCCAGCTACTCGGGAGGCTGAGGTGAGAGAATCACTGGAGCCTAGGGAGGTAGAGGCTGCAGTGAGCTGTGATTGTGCACTATACTCCAGCCTGGGCAACAGAGGGAGACCCTGTCTCAAAAAAACAATCAAAAAAAAAAAAAGAAAAGAAAGAACATGGATTAAAATATCATCCCTCTACTTAAGACTTTAAGTTAAAAATTTTACAGTCATTATTTGTTTATATGTAGATTACTACTAAGTGAAAATATCCATTCAAAGGTATCAAATCATACAGAGTATATGTCAATTACATGCTATTTGTTTTCCTTTCTCTTAAATTCTGAAAGGCTTATATATTCATCAAGTCACTGCTAAATAGTCATTCTAATAATCATGAATCTTCCTATGGAATTTCGTAAAAGCAATGAAACAACCTATAAATTAAAAGTTGGTGACTATGGAATGTTATCAAGTTCTAGAAATTAAACCCAGATTAAAAAAAAAAATCAGTAGCCATCACGTTAGTAAAAAGTATGGATCAGCTTTCAAAAGATATATATTCCAGTTCTCCCTGTCACTGACACACTTAAATGAGCTGGGTCAATCACTAACATCTTGTATTATGTTCATCCTGGCCTATTAAAGTGGAGACAGCAATGCCTAATCCACTTAATTCACAAAATTTTTGTGAGAACTAAATCAATATTATAATTGATTGTTGATTTAATAGTTATAAAAGTTAAAACTGTAGGAATATCTATTTCTTGATATATACCAAAGAGACTGTGACAATGAGAAAGAGTGAAAAAAAGATAGATCATCTGATTTCTCTAATTGGCACTCAAAGGAGGGAGAAAAGTTTAAATCTGTGACTAATATAATTTCAATTAATCTCTGTAAATATGAGAAAATTAATAATAAAAGATATTGGAAAGTAGTAAAAATAATTTATACTCAAAAGAAACCACATTTGGGAGCATGAACATAAATTTAACTCACTAAATTAAGTACTCAACTCTGCTGGCCAAAAAACCAAAAAAGTCAAACATACAAATGTGCAAATAATCTTATTGAAAATTCTGTCACATACCAATGACTTAACGATTTAACTCCTAAGATTCTTGTGTGATGGAGAGGTTTTGAAGAACCTCACTTTGTGGGTTTAAGAAACTAAAAAACACTAGAAGTGCCAATGCTAGGGCAGGATTCAGTTTAGTTAGCTAACAATTTTTAACATTTTTGATGGAATAAAAATATTTCTTCATTTTAAGGAGCCAGTAGCAAATTTTCAACATATGGATGGTAGCAGGTAATATACTCTAAGAAAGGAATAGTTATTTAGATTAGATATGACATACTGCTACGTATTTTTTAAAAAAAAATTACCTGGATTTAAGGCAGAACTCATTTATTGCTCTGACTCCAGTGATGAAATTATTCTGAGTGTACTTTGATCCATACTCCCTTTTCTTAAGGACTGCTTTAACTAAACCAAAAACATAGGAAAACATAATAAATATGCACATTGAAAGTCACATGTGAAGATGAATATAGGCTGACACTTAAGAGGCTTCACTAATGAATTTCATAGAAAACTGATCTTTTTCACTGAATAACATCAGAGAAAAAATTATCCAAGTGTAGAATAGGATGAAATTGCATTTGTAGCCATCTAGCTTTTGTCTCCACAGCTCATCTATAACTGATGCTAAAATGTCAACCTTCATCTAATGAACACCTTGAATAGGTATTAATGGTCTGTCTAAATCAAATTAATACAATTTAAATTGCTTAGGGTCTAAATGAAAATGAACTGAAGTTTTGATAAAAAATTACAGAGTAACGGAAGGCCGAGGTAGGTGAATCACTTGAGGTCAGGAGTTCAAGACCAGCCTGGTCAGGAGTTCAAGACCAGCCTGGCCAACATGGTAAAACCCTGTATCTACTAAAAATATACAAAAATTGGCCGGGTGTGGTGGTGGGTCCCAGCTTCTCAGGAGGCTGAGGCATGAGAATCACTTGAACCTGAGAGGCAGAGGTTGCAATGAGGCAGATCATGCCACCGCACTCCAGCCTGTGCTACAAAGTCAGACTCTGTGCAAAAAAATTAGAGTAGTTCAGTGTTTTTCAAACTGTGAGGTGAAATCAGCATTTCATATAAAGTAGAACTAGAAAGTAATCAAAGACTACTACAAAATAAGAATAAGTGTGTGAAAACCTTTGTTTCAGTTACATATACTAATCTATATGTATACTAGGTTGCTAATTAGTATTTCTTACGTGGGCTGCAGTCAAAAAAGTTTAAAGCCACTAGACTATTTCACATAATGTAATAAAACTGAAGGAATAATTTCATCAGTTAAAAATTACAAAAAAATACATTACAAATTACAGGTTAAATACTGCCTTCTAAGAAGTTGTTTTTCTATTGTCAAGTATCAAACTGCTCATAAAAAAGCCAGCGACACCAATACCAATACCAATTTGGCATCAATTATAGTCTGTGAGTTAAAAATTACAGAACATTGATCTATATTAATAAATCAGTATAAGGTGAGAATTTTGGTCATATGATAGAGAAAAATAACTTAAGCAAATATATGAAGAGCAAGAGCAAAATAACAAACTCATGTGTTCTGTTTCAAACTGTCACCTATTCACTTCATGTTCCACTCTCACATTTATTATTTCACAATTTTCTGTTCTACTTCCAAGTTGAAAGAGCAAATTCAACCTAAGATTCCTAAAATAACATATGATACTTACACTAAATGCACAAATATTACTTAGTAAGAATATTTCAAAAATAAAGCTCAATATAAAAATCAAAACCTTATCTGAAAAAAACTATATAAAGAAATTCAGATTTCTTTTTGCATGAGTTTCAGGCCTCTAAACTGCCTTACTCCCAAAATATTAAAACTCAAAATCCAGATGAGTTCCTCTGGAGCAGAAAGAATTACATCTCTCTTTAAAAACATTACTTTAAAAAATATATATATTAGTTTTATAAAATTTCTTCCAAATAGCAGAAAAATCCTGACCCATGTTACTAATGATGACAATGAGGATGATAATGATGGCTACTATAACATTATTAATTGACTGTCTACCAAGTGTTAATCAAAGTTACCCTAAAAAAGAGGTCTCATTTTCAGCACCATGTTAAAGGGGAGAAAACTAAGTCTCAGAGAAGTCAAGTAAATTGCTCAAGGTCAGCCAGCTAGTAAGCACTGGAGCCACAATTTTAACCCAGTTTTTGTCCGATGCCAAAGCCACCCTGCTCTTAATCACAGATTTGCTGTCTCCATGAAACAGCTGCTTTAGAGATGGGAATCACAGCCTGCTATACAGAAGAGAGCTACAAACAGGAATTCCTTCAGTTTCTCCTGGAAAAGAAAGTCGAACAAGGACGGCCAAACTCTACCTGGATTTGAACAAGCAGTGGCTGAAAGGTGTTGGCCTCTTGTTCTTTAATTGCATTACTCGTCTAAAAAGGATAATGCAATTGATGATTCTTATTTGCCATTATTCATTTCTTTGGGCTTTTGAAATAATTTCTGACAAAAATGCAAAATAAATTTTAATGGAAAATTAGTTTATACATAAAAGAATAAATCCTTATGGTCAATCTATTTAAATAAAAGTAAAAATAAACTATACTCTTAGAATAATATAAAGAGCTCTATATAAACCAATGTTAAATATATTTACCTCTTACTTGGAGAGGGTCTTGCTTAAGTGGAGCTTTGAGTTCTGCACCTATATCTTCTGCTGTAAAGTTTATTAAAAGAAGTTTACATTAAACAACTGCTTTCATACAAATCTATAAACTTAATTAATATTAGCCAACTTACTAGAGCAATGCATAAAAAAGACAATATACCCTAGACCATATTTGGATTCATCTTAAGAATGTAAGAGTAGTTAAACATTACAAAAGCTATTTATCTCTTTAACAGATTAAAGAAGAGAGACTACAGAATCATTTCAGAAGCTAAAGAAAAAGTATTTATACAATTCAACATCCATGCAAATTTCAAACCCTTTTAGAAGATTAGGACAAAAAGAAATTTCTTTAAAGGGTAAAACAATCCTATAACAAACATTGTCTTTAATGGTGAACATCTAAATACATTCCTTTAAATTAAGGAACAAAAGAATGCATAGTTCTTCCATTTAAAACTGTACCAAAGATACCATTCAATAAATAAAGAATGATTACTAAGTGGAACTGGGACAACTGTACAACCCTCCATCTGTCAAAAAAAAACATTAAATAAAAGAATATTTGAATCTATCTCCCATCATAAAGAAAAAACAATTACATGTAGATTAATTACTTACTTAAATGTTAAGGTATTTACATGCCTCACAATAGACAACACAGAATACTTTTACGTAGACAATATAGAATACTTTTATGGTACAGAAAGATTTCTTAAACAAGATATAAACAATACAAGAAAAACTGAATAAATTTCTGCTAAATTAAACTCAGAAAAACTGTTCATCAAAGAATTCCATAAAAAAGAGAGAAAAAAGAAAGGCCTCAAACTGAGAGAAGATATTTCCAACAAATAGAATCAACATAGGTAATCAAGAATATTTAAATAAGTCCTCTAGATCAAGAAAATGACACTCCACGAGAAAAAAATAGGAAGAACAATCTTGCACAGAAAAGGATGTACAAATAACCAAAAAACATTTTAAAAAATGACTGCCTCATTACTAATAGAATCCAAATGGAATTACAAGATGCTATTTTATAACCATCAGATCAAGAAAAAGGAAAATATGACAATCCCTAATGTTGGCAAGGGTATGGAACAACGAAAATGCATACACTTCTGGTGGAAATATAAACAGGCACAATACCTTGGGTAAAAAGTTGGCATTATCTACCATAGTTGAACACAATTATAATTTATGACCCAGCAATTCTTCTATGTTAATATATTTGGCTTCAAGAAACTCTTGCACAAGGGCACAAGGACAGAGGTACATGAGTGTTCAGAGCAGCACTCTGTTCTGTTGTTATAAACTGGAAATAATCCAAATGCCCATTAACAAGAGAACAGATAAACCACATCATATGCATACAACATTTCATACAGCAATGAATGATAACAAATAATGACCATCTTTCTTTGAGCTTTTACTGTGTTCTAAGCACTACTCTAAGCATGTATCAACTCATTTAACTCACAAAACATCCCTGAACAGTATGTGCTATAATTATCTCCAAGAAAATTAATGAACTAGACACACACCAATCAACAGTTAGGATAAATCTTAGTTAACTAAATTTAATGAAAAAAGTAAATCACAAAAGAATACATACGATAAGCTATCACAACAAAGTTTACAAACAAGCAAAAATAAACAATCGGGCTATACACAAATGTATAAAGCTATTTCCTTTTTTTATCACATGGATACATAGGACAAATGGAGATGTGAGGATGTGATCAAGACAGCAAAGTTCTTAGCTTGAGTAGTAAATTTCAAAGTTTGATTCTATTATGTTTTTTAACTTACACATATATTATAATATTCTTCTGTATCAAATATGTCATAAAAATCTCACCCTTAAAACATTATCCATTATATTTATATCCTCATTCAATAACATTTCAGAGTTTATGAAGAATGGCTACATTTACTAAGCATTTAACATGTGCCATGTACTGCCCTATGCACTTTACAAATTATTTCATTTAACTGTCACAAAATTGTTCTGAGGAAAATACTATTAACTTCATCTTAGGAGGAAACTGAAGCATGGAGATTATAACTCCCCCCAAAGTCAAAGAGCCAGTTTTTCCTTATTATGAGGAAACTGAGGCATAAAATGTTTTGCAAATTCTCCCAAAGTCACACAGCTAGTAATTAAACATGGAGGCCCAGTCATTTTGTTTTACTGTTTTACTCTATACTCTTAACCACTTTCCTGTACTGCCTATGTTTAGAATAACATTTAATTGTATGTGTAGGTTTTTGTGTATTTTTCTAAGGGAGAAAAAAGAAGTAGGTACTGGATTACCAAAAGATCACTGGAACCTCCTAAAAACGGCAACTTCTGGATGAGAATGAGAATGGACACAGTAGTTGAGGAGAAAAGAGGAGATTAAATGGAAGTAATATTTGGACTTTCAGCAGAAGCTGAAGAAGACAATGAATCAAGGAAAGGTTGACTGTATTTTACATAGAGATGGGAATGATGCAATAACCATGAAGAAAATAAAAAGTAGGTTAATAGGATAATCCCAAAAGCAAAGTCCTGGGGCAGATGAGGTAGTAGGGGATCCAGAATAAGTCTCTAAAAACACAAAATGAAACAGCAATTAACTGATTCCACATATTTAGATTATGAGTTCATTTAAATGATATGGAACACCACTAAGTCTGACTACTTAACTGTGATACATTTGTACTTCTATCATCTTATTGTTTTCAGTTTACCATCTTGTTTTCTTTGCTTTTATTTTTATTTCACTTTTCCTGACGTCTCTTAGATTGAAAAAGTTTTCTATATTCTCCTCCCATCCCATCCCCCAATTGCTATTTGGAATTTATAAGACTATATCTCTATTGTTTAATATTATTTTTCTTTAATTTTTTAGGTTTTTGGTTAAATTTGCTGTTATTCTTAAAATTTTTAAAAAATTTTTATGGGTACATAGTAGGTTTATACCTTTATGGGGTACCTGAGGTATTTTGAAACAGGCATAAAAAGTGTAATAATCACATCAGGGTAAATGGGGCATTGGTCACCTCAAGTATTTATCTTTTGTGTTACAAACAAATTATACTCTTTTAGTTATTTTTAAATATACAATAAATTATTACTGACTGTAGTCACCCTGTTGTGCTATCAAATACTAGCTCTTATTCATTCTAACTGCAGTTTTGTACCCCTTAACCACTCTCACTCTCCACCTCCCACTATTCTTCCCAGCCCCTAGTAACCATCATTCTACTCTGTCTCCATGAATTCACTTGTTTTAATTTTTAGCTCCACAAATAAGTGAGAATAAGCAGTTTTTTTCTGTGCCTGCCTTATTTCACTTAACGTAACAACCTCCAGTTCCATCCGTGTTGCTGCAAATGACAGGATCTCATTCTTTTTTATGCCTAAACAGTACTCCACTGTGTATATATACCACATTTTCTTTATCCATTCATTTGTTGAGGAACACTTAATTTGCTTCCAAATCTTGGCTACTGTGAACAGTGCTGCAATAAACATGGGAATGCAGATATCTCGTAATACACCAATTTTCTTTCCTTTTTATTTTTCTTTTTTTTTTTTTTTTTTTTTTTTTTGAGACAGAGTCTCACTCTGTCACCAGGCTGGAGTATAGTGGAGCAATCTTGGCTCACTGCAACCTCTGCCTCCCAGGTTCAAGCAATTCTCCTGCCTCAGCTTCCTGAGTAGCTGGGACTACAGGCGCATGCCACCATACCCAGATAATTTTTTTTGTATGACTGACTTCCTTTTGGGAATATACCTAGCAGTGGGATTGCTGGTAGATCTATTTTTGGTTTTTTGAGGATCCTCTAAATTGTTCTTCATAGTAGCTGTACTAATTTACATCTGCCAACAGTGTACAAGGGTTCCCTTTTCTCCCCATCCTCACTAGCATTTGTTATTGCCTGTCTTTTGGATAAAAAGCCTTTGAACTGGAGTGAGATATATCTCATTATAGTTTTGATTTGCATTTCTCTGATGATGAATGATGTTGAGCACTTTTTCATATACCTATTTGCTACTTGCATGTCTTCTTTTGAAAATGTCTATTGAGATCTTTTGCCCACATTTTAATCAGATTATTAGATTTTTCCCCCCCAGAGTTATTTAAGCTCCTTATGTATTCTGGTCAGATTGACAGTTTGCAAGTATTTTTTCCCATTTTGCAGGTTGTCTCTTCATTTTGTTGACTGTTTCCCTTACTGTGTAGAAGCCTTTTAACTTGATGTGATCCCATTTGTCCATTTTTGCTCTGGTGGCCTGGGCTTGTGGGGTCTAACTCAAGAAATCTTTGCCCAGTCCAATGTCCTCGAGAGTTTCCCCAATGTTTTCTTTAAGTCGTTTCATTATTTGAGGCCTTAGATTTCAGTCTTTAATCCATTTTGGTTTGATTTTTTTTCTGTGGCAAGAGAAGGGGTCTAGTTTCATGCTTCTGCATATGGACAACCAGTTTCCCCCAGCACCATTTATCGAATAGACAGTCCTTTCCCCAGTGTATGTTTTTGGCACATCTGTCGAAAATGAGCTTACTGTAGATCTATGGATTCACTTCTGGGCTCTGTATTCTGTTCCATTGGTCTATGTGTCTGTTTTTATGCCAGTAAAACAATATAAAGGATTTAGGTTTAGTAACCTAAACCTATGTTGTTTAGGTTATAAAAGCTCTGTAGTGTAATCTGAAGTCAAGTAATATAATTCCTCCACAGTTTTTTTCTTGTTGCCCAGAAAGCAAAGGTGGGTGGGGGGTGATTTGGAGTAATATCCAGGAAAGAGAAAGAGGAAAAATAAATATTCCTCTAGAATTTTATAGTGATCTAAATGTCTTCCATCATACTATTATTTTTTTAAGAGTCAGGATCTTGCTATGTCACCCAGGCTGTACTGCAGTGGTGAGACCATAGCTCACTGCCACCTCCAACTTCTGGGCTCAGTGATCCCACCTTAGCTTCTCTAGTAGCTGGAACCAAAGGTGCACACTGTCACACCCAGCTAATTTTTAAAATTTTTTCTAGAGATGAGGTCTCACTATGTTGCCCAGACTGGTCTCAAACTCCTGGGCTCAACTGATCCTCCCACCTTGGCTTCCCAAAGTGCTGGGAGTACAGGTCTGAACCACTGAGCCTGGCCTCATACTACTACTCTTGACTATAGTTTTAGCATTTAATATTAAAAGAAAGTTTACTGTTTTATTATCAGTAGTTTTACCAGGACATTTTATGCATTTGTTCTTCATTGTCGAATATCTCATCACTTCTGTAACTCTGGGTTTCTTCTGCATCTTGTAGGAGTACATGCTTTAATAGTTTTTTTTTGTTTGTTTTTTACTGTGGAGGGGTTGATTAGCAAAATGACACTCATTTTTTGGGAAATGACGATGGGAAATATGTACAAAAACAATAGCATAAGACCTACTATTTGATAGCACAATAGGGTGCCTATAGTTAGTAATAACTTAATTGTATATTTTTAAATTACATTATACATTTTAAAATTATATTATACTTTACTTACAGAATGTAAATGGATTGTCTATAAATCAAAGTGCTTATTTCACACTGCATGCCTGTATCAAAACATCTCATGTACTCCATATATACATCTACTATGTACCTCTCAAAATTTTAGAAAATAATTTTTTTAAAAATGGCATTCATCTTTATATGTATAATGTTCCTATTTTTACCTTCACTCCTCAATGATTATTTAGATCACCATAAAATTCAAGAGCAGCATTTATTTTTCCTCTTGCTCCTTTCCTGGATATTACCCCAAATCGTTCCTCCACCTTTGCTTTCCGCATATTTTTGCAGGTAAAAATTCTACTTCTGTAGAACAACAATTAGGCTGATAGTATTCTGATTTTTCTCTTTGTCAGCTTTTAAGTTGCGTTTCTTGTTTTGGTTTTTAAATCAGTGGCTTCTCTACAAAGTGTCAGGAGTGGATTTCTTTTTATTTATCCTGCTTGGTACTCAAAACATATTTTTGATCTGAGAATTCCTGTTTTTCTCAGATTCTGGAAAATGCTCATCTACTGTTTCTTTATATGTTCATTCCTCACCATTTCCCTACCTCTTAAATGTAGGCTGGAGCTACATGCCTCTTAAATGCTTTCAATTTTTAGAACTCTTTTTGCCTTCCTATGTGCCTTTAGACTGAATTTCAATTTACTAACTCTCCTTCTGACTATGACTATTTAGTCTACTACATTTTTACTTTAGCGGCCACCTTTCATTTCTAAGATTTCTGATTGTCTTCTTTTCATAATTATTTGCTCTGGTTTTATTTCTGTAAGTTAGTGTTTCAAAACTCCCTGTCATTTTTAATGAATATGAGTCCTTCATTTAACCTTTTGAGAACATTAAACTTTAAAGCAATTGAAACTGTTATTTTAACTTCATCTTTTTAAATTCATATTTGTTGATTCTGTTGGCTTTCTTAGCATTAGGATTCTTCATGCATTTTGAAATTTTAGAATTTGCAATCTTATCCTAAATAGGGTATATCCTTTCATTCTCTTTTCACATTCTTCTGCTCAGAATTCAATCTAATACCTCTACGCAAAACTCATACTGCCAAGTTTAATCTCATATTGCCAGTTTGAAATTTCTTCCCCTCAATCCAGTCTTTAAGCCAGGAAACAGCAGGTTTCAGTTCCTGGTTGATACGATTTGGCTCTGTGTCCCCATCCAAATCTCACCTTGAATTATAATTCCCTTAATTCCCATGTGTCAAGGGCAGGACCTGGTGGAGGTAATCAGATCATAGGTCAGTTTCCCCATGCTGTTCTCATGATAGTTCCAAGATCTGATGGTTTTGTAAGTGTCTTGCATTTCCCCGCCTGCATTTGTTTTCTCTGCTGCCACCCTGTGAAGAGGTGCCATCTGCCGTGACTGTAAGTTTCCTGAGGCCTCCCCAGTCATGTGGAACTGTGAGTCAATTAAATATCTTCATAAATTACCCAGTCTCGGGTATTTCTTCTTAGCAGCATGAAAACCGACTAGTATACTTGTCTTCTTCTTGCCTCCCAAGCCTACAGCTTCCTATAAGACAAAGCCTCAGGTGGCAACTGGAATTAGCTATTTTCAGCCTCCTTCTGGGGGGTGGGTGGATAAGTTCAAATAGTGAGTCTGACTCCAGTACCTTGCTATTCATGCAGCACAAGTAGCATATTACTCCAAACAAGCCAAACTCCTAGCTGCCACTCCCAGGTTACACACCCAGAGCCCAGATACTAGTTTCCCATTTCTTTGATATAACATGTCTTTTGTTAGTCCAATTACATCTTCAATTTTCTCTTTTTATACTTTATTATTCCAATGAGTGGTTAGAACAGGTGCCTCAAAGCATGTATTCACAATACCTCTGTGATTGGAAGTTCTGCCTATTCACTGAGTTACCTTTTTCAAAGCTTATATGAAGCAATTAAATGCCAACATATTAAGCATTAACAAAAGCAAAGACCTATTTGAAATAAAAGCAAAATATTTTACATTTAATTTTTAGTATATTTTCTGGCAATTGTTTTTCAGTGAAAAACACTGGGAAAATGACTAAATACGGAGGGAGGGAAGAGAGAGAGAGAGAGAGAGAGAGAGAGTGTGTGTGTGTGTTTATTTATTTTTGACACGGGGTCTTGCTGTGTCGCCCAGGCTGGACTGTGGTGGCACAATCAGGGCTCGCTGCAACTTCGACCTGATGGGCTGAAGTGATCCTCCCATCTCAGTCTCCAGAGTAGCTGAGACTACATGCACATGCCACCACATCTAGCTAATCATTTTATTTTTTTGTACAGATGGGGTCTCCCTATGTTACCCAGGCTGGTCTCAAACTCCTGGCCTCAAGAGATCTTTAAATCTGGCCTCGCAAAGTGCTAGATTACAGGTGTGGGCCACTGCACTTGGCCGACATACAGTGTGTTTTGATACCTAAGGCATGTACAGAAAATCTAAAAAGCCTTTAAGTGTTTGCCAAATCCTAAATAGGTTATGATGTCATACTGGTAAACTGAAGACAAGCTTAAAAACACTTCTATTTAATAACTACATTTGACCTTGAAAAGTTAAAATTATAATTTTATTTTTGTCTAGCTACACAGCAAGCAAATTCTAAAGCATCTTTATGTATAGAATCCATATATTAATTTTTTACAATTTAGCTTTGGGAAACAGAAAGCAGGGAAGAGAAAAGAGAAGGGAAAAGGGTGCAATAATACATTTTCAAAACTTACCTAATGTCCAAACAACTGGTATCTACTGTCAAAGGTTTCAGAAACAAACCCAGTTTCTACAATGCTCAAAGTCATTCAACTAAATCACATAAAATGCGTTGCTCTAAGCTGTATACTTCTGGATATTCTTCTCACTACAAACTGTCTAGATGTTACTAAATATATAGTGTTATAAAGCACCAACAAGAATGCTAGTAAACGGCTTAAACACATTTATGAATACTTATTTTGCATGACACCAACTTAATAAACTCACACTGCATCACTGGAGTAGAATCTTTATGATTTCAATGAGTAACCAAACATTCTATCCATGAATATCTCTAGACATTTGTTTTAAGCTCAAACCCTGGCTGTTTGCCACACATCTGCTGTCATTAGCAAAATTAAAACTAATTTTACTAAAATTTAACACATGTGAATGCTCCTTAAAAACTTAAGGATTCCTTAGCAAGTCTCTGCTTCTTAATGAGCAGTTCCTGACTTTATCATATGATTTGAATTATTCAAAACTCAATCTCAAATTCTTAAATATACAAATTATCTTTCAATCAAGCAATCACTTGCTATCTATCTGATGGCTAACAAAGTCTAATGTGGCCTAAGCAAATCCTGAAAAATTGAGCCCAAAATAAAACTGTCAATAAACAATATATTTCTAATATAAGAAAATAAACTAACATTTGTATTCCAGTCAGCAGAGAAAAAAAACAAAACTTGGATTTCAATTTGAAAGATTCTGAATGGTGGAACTATATTAAATATTTTCCCCTGAGTCTATGTTCACCTCAGCAGAGCACTATAACATATTTTACCCTTAATTATATTATTTCATCACTATTTATTTTCCCTTAACTATGTCCTAATAAACATGCTTTTTTCTGGAACATAGGGACTCATTACACTCTGCATTCTCTCACTGCATAAAATCAAACTCTCAATCAATATTTACCCAAGCAGTTCTCCAACACCACAAAAAAAGAGAAGAAATTACACAGGTAAACCCAAAGGGAGGATGAGGCTTAGGAAAAAATAACGAAAACAAGGAACCATTAAAATGTACACAGGTTTCTCAAGGAATCTGTAAAATCTTCCCCTGTGAAACACATCTAACTAAAGGAAAAATGGTCTTGAAATGTTTATTATTCTTCAAACACTATTTGAAGAGAACATTGTTCTCCTGACACAATATAGTCTGGTTTTTCTCCAGCCACTCCTTTTAAAGTCTTCTTTGCAGGCTCCTCTTCTACCTGTCCCTTACCCACGTGGGGGATTTTGTACTAGAAGATCTCTCCTCACTCTAAACACTCTCCCTGCACCGTCTCAAACAGACCCATCACTTCAGTTACCATATGTGTACAGCTAAAAACTCCTACATCTTTAGCTCTAGGTTAGAACTCTATGCATTCGCTCACTTATAAATATTATGTCCCTACTATCAGCAAGACACTGAGGTTCATGCTGTCATGGAGCTTGCAAGCATGTAGTTGATGAGGAAATATATAAAATATTGAAAACATCAATCAGGAGTAAGTACTACCTATGCAGAAAATTAAATCAGGGTAATATTAAAGACTTACTGGGTGGCTACTTTAGATTGAGTGATTTAAAAATGCCTCTATGCAGAGCTGACATTTAAACTGACATACGAATGCCTGGAACAGGCTGAGCCACATGAAGAAGGGCACCTTGGAAAGAGCAACTAGAGCAAAGGCCCTATAACAACAAGCTTGCCATTTTTTCAGAACCAAAAGGAGACTGCTTTGGCTGAAACATAACGAACAAGCAAGAGAGCAGAGAAGAAAATAAAGAGGAATATGGAAGCCAGATCAGGTAGAGAGAACTCTGAGAGTCAGAATAATAAATTTGAATTTTATTGTAGCAGTCTCAGCTTTGTTCTATGGGTAACTGGAAGCCAACGGAGAGTTTTAATTAAAAAAGTGACATGATCTGTTTTTAAAAAGACCTAACTTGTTATGTGAAAAATGAACTTCTAAGGACAAGAATGGAAGCAGAGATCCCAGGGAGAAGACTGGGATCAGACAAGAGATAATCATATCTTGAAGTAGGATGGTAGTTGTGTTAAGATGTGTGACATCTTTCTTTTTTTTTTTTGAGATGGAGTCTTGGTCTTTCCCAGGCTGGAGTGCAGTGGCAGGATCACTACAACCTCCACTTCCTGGGTTCAAGCTATTCTCCTGCCTCAGCCTTCCTAGTAGCTGGGGTTATAGGCATGTACCACCACGCCTGGCTAATTTTTGTATTTTTAGTAGAGATGGGGTTTCAGCATGTTGGCCAGGCTGGTCTTGAACTCCTGACCTCATGATCCACCTGTCTCGGTCTCCCAAAGTGCTGGGATTACAGGCATGAGCCACCATGCCTGGTCTTTTTTTTTTTCTTTTTGAGACAGAGTCTTGGTCTGTTGCCCAGGCTGCAGTGCAGTGGAGCGATCTCAGCTCACTGCAACCTCCGCCTCCCGGGTTCAAGCTATTCTCTGCCTCAACCTCCCGAGTAGCTGGGATTACAGGCGCCCACCACCACACCTGGCTAATTTTTGTATTTTTAGTAGAGATGAGGTTTCATCATGTTAGCAGGATGATCTCGATCTCTTGACCTCGAGATCCACCCACCTCGGCCTCCCAAAGTGCTTGGATTACAGGCATGAGCCACCCTGCCTGGCCTGATGCGTGACATCTTAAAAGATAATACAGTGACTAGTAGACTCACTGGATATCCAGCTGCCTATTGGTTACTGCATTATCTGTTAAGATCTTCCATAGGCACCTATAATTGAGATGTCTAAAACCAAGCCATCATCATCATCTCATTAAAATATCCTCCAGCTCTGGTACTCCTAATTTTGGAAATAATCTACACAGTTGGCCAAACAGTAATCAAGCATTGCTCTTTACTTGACCCTCTCCTTCATCCCCCAGATTCAATTACTAGGTCCTATTCAGTTCCTAGATCTCTTAAGGTCATCTACTCCTTTTAAAAA
Source organism: Cacajao melanocephalus (assembly GCA_963573385.1). Lineage (NCBI taxonomy): Eukaryota > Metazoa > Chordata > Mammalia > Primates > Pitheciidae > Cacajao > Cacajao melanocephalus. The sequence continues at coordinate 23,196 of CAUYLG010023819.1, forward strand.
AAAAAAGCATAATCATTACCCTAGTCCAGACCTTCATTTGTACTACTACTTTCAATCTCCCTCCTTTGCAATCTGTTTGCCACTTCGCAGCCAGTTATCTTTCTAAAACCTTAAATCTGATTAAGTACCTCCCCTACTTGTATTAATAATACTCTGTTATTCCCACTACCTACAAAACAAAAGTCCAAACTCCTGAACAAGAGCTTGATCTGACTACTGCTTAACTCTTCTCATTTTCTCATTACATGGCTGAGTAAAAGGGAGACTGCTTTGGCTGAAACATAATGAGGAAGCAAGAGAGTAGTAGAAAAAAATAAAAAGGAATATAGAAACTGGATCACCATCTCTTGTACTTTCAACATTACCAACCTTACCACCAAATCTTCTACTCACTATTCCAGGAATTTTACATTCTTTCTCCAACATTCACCATACCTACCTTTTTTTTTTTTTTTAACCTTTCTTCTTTTTTTTTTTTTTTTTTTTGAGACAAGGTCTCACTCTGTTGCCCAGGCTGGAGTGCAGTGGCACTATCATGGCTCACTGCAACCTTGACCTCTCAGGCTCAGATGATCCTCCTACCACAACCTTCCAAGTAGCTGGGACTATAGGCGCAAGCCACTATGCCCAGCTGATTTTTGTATTTTTTTGTAGCGATAGAGTTTTGCCATGTTGCTAAGGCTGGTCTCGAACTCCTGGGCTCAAGTGATCCACCCACTTTGGCCTCCCAAAGTGCTAGGATTTCAGGTGTGAGCTACCACATCTGGGCAATACCTGCTTTTCTTTCATGTCCCCAAGTAGGTATCATTTCTTATGGAAATCTTTCCTAACCACTCAAGACTCAGTTAAGTGCCCCTCCTATGTGCCCCTGCAGCACAATGAACTTCCTCTATCACAGTACGGTCATCCCTCAGTATTTGTCAAGGACTGGTTCCAGGACCTCCCTACAGATACCACAATCCATGGATGCTCAAGTCCACCTTATAAAATGGTGCAGTATTTGCATACAACCTACGCACATTCTCCCATGTACTTTAAATCATCTCTAAATTACTTATAATACCTAATTCAATGCAAATGCTAAGTAAATCATTGTTATACTGCATTGTTTAGGAAATACTGACAAGAAAAAATGTCTATATATGTTCGGTACAGATGCAGCCATCCATTTTCCCCCCAAATCTTTTGATCCTTGGTTGGTTGAATCCAAAGATGCAGAACCCATAAGTACAGGGCCAAATGTTAAAATACAGTATCTGTTTGCTTAATTTTCTGCTTTAGCAATCAACTCTGAGTCATTCTCATTTGCTGCCATATAAAAAGTACTCAATAAATACTTCTTGAGTAAATTAATGAATAAATGAATAAATAAAGGACTTCCTTTAATGCTTCTTTTTATTGTACCCCAAGCAAAATCTTTTTAAATGCAGTTAGTCCAGCAAAAACTGATATGAAAAGGGCGAAAATGAAGTGAAAGCAGGACTTCTACAAACAAATGAACACACCAAAACCAGCTTTCCCCTGATTTCTACTGAAGCTTGGATTCTTTGAGCTTCTTTCTCCTCCACAGCTACAAGGGGCATGGGAGACCAGAGAATAAGACTAGGTTCTGCCCAAGATAAGGAGTCTAACAGGGGACATTGAGGTAAAATGCCACAGACATGGCATCCCTATGAACTGGAAATAAATAATATACACAGAAGGGAAAAGCAAGGAAACAGGCCTATCTGTACTTTGGTGTTAAGTAGTGGGGAAGAAAAAAATAGTCTGAAAATCCTACAGACAAGTGAACCCTAACACAAATATACAGTCTGAATTCACAATGTAAATCTAAGAGCAGAGAATTGAATTTAATGTCATCTCAACTGTATACCCAGTAGCTTACAGAAGCAAAAACAAACCCCCCCACCTCAGGCAGAAAGGCATTTTCAATCCAGATAAATATCAAATACTTTCAAGATACAAAAACATCACAGAAAATGAACAACTCACAGTTACAAAACACAGGTATGACATCATTAACAAGTGCAAAAAAAAGGGAAGAAAAAGATAATATAATGAGAAACAAAAAGATTTCCTATAGCAGAATTTTCTGTTAAAAATATAAAATAGCTATGTTTAATGTATCTAATGTAATAAAAGGTAAGTCTGAAAATACAACCAAGGAATTAAAGACCAACCAAGCAAAGTAAAAAACAATTTCTAGAAATGAAAAATATAGCTAGGTACAATGGCTCACACCTGTAATCCCAGCACTTTGGAAGGCTGAGGCAGGAGGACTGCTTGAGCCCAGGAGTTTGAGACCAGCCTGGGCAACACAGGGAGATCTTGTCTCTACAAAATATAAAAATAAATTAGCTGGGGATGGTGGCACACACCTGTTTTCTCAGCTACTTAGGAGGCAGAGGCAGGTTGAGCCCAGAAGGTTAAGGCTGCAGTGAGCCATGATCTTACCACTGCACTCCAGCCTGGGAAACAATGAGACCTGGTCTCAAAAAATAAATCAATTAATTAAATTAAATTAAATCATTTAAGTTAAAAACCCAGCATACCTAATCAACCAGCATATTAGAGGCAACTAAAGAGGAAATTAGTGATCTTGGTACACCTGAGGAAATAATACAGAATGCAGGCCAAAAAGATAAAGAAATAGAAAATATGACAGAGAGATTTAGAGACATGAAAAACAACATAAGATGATGTAACACATTTCTCATAGAAGTTCCAGAAGGAGATAATACAGAAATGAGAAGATGTAATATCTGAAAAGATAATAACAGAGAACAGTAGAATTCCAGAGTTGCAGTAAAATACTAATCCTCAGATCCAGGAAGCCCAACAAATTTCAAGTGGAACACATACAAAGAAATATATACATAGTCACTTCAGAATAAAACTGCCATTTATACCAAAGAAAAATGCTTTCAAAATAAAGTTAATCAAATTTTAAAATGCAGTCAAATAGAAAAGATATACAAAGACATAATATCTGACTTCTCAACAATTAGTGGAAGCCAACAGACAATGGAGTAACATCTTAAATGTGCCTTTCCCACAAAAGAGCCTTACCTAAAGGAACTTTTATAAGATGCACATCAGACAGAAAGATCAGACATAAGAAGGGGTGGTTAACAGGATTCTGAATAAATCTAAGCAAGCAACAATATATATTTTATAACAGAGAAACAGCAGAATAGAGACAAAATATTAGCCAACAAATAGCATGTAAGTTTAAGGAGGTGACCAGAATTAAAGCATTCTAAAGCTTTTGTGTTTTTCAGAAGGAAAGTATATTTATCAACTACCTTTAGGCTCTGAAGTACAGACACAGAGTCTAAAACTTCAAATGAGAGAAAGGGAGAGAATGGGGGCGAGGAGATGATGAGAAATGAGAAAAAAAAATTAAAGGCAAAAAAGGAATTTAACAGGACAAGAAAACATGATAAAATGGTAGAAATATGTTTAATTATATCAGTGATTATAGTAAATGTAAACTGCCTAAACTTCCAGTTAAAAGATATAGATGATTGTATTAAGACAAAAAAGTTAAAATCAAAGGATGGAAAAAATTATAATGGGAAAATAGTAACCAAAAGAAATGTAGTAGGGATGTCACTAAAGAAAAAGAGTAGCTGCACAGTGATAAAGGGTATTACTCATCAGTGTTATATAACAATTCAAAATATGTATGTATCTAATGACAGCCTCAAATTATAAAAAGCAAAAATTCACAGAACTGTAAAAAAAGAACACTGAATCTACCATCAGAGTGTGATACCCCAACATCTCCCCTGGTAATGATGAATTTTAAAAACAGGACAAAGATCTGTACTGAACAACTAAAATTCAGAATTGATGTGTACAAACACCACACCAGCAACCAAAAATACACATTATTTTCAAGCACAGGAAAACCATTTAGAAAAACTGACCAACTGTTAAACCAAAATGTTACACTCAACAAATTTCAAGACTGAATCAATACAGACCACATTTCATGAAATACATTTAACACAAAAAGATAAAAATTCCATCTATCTGTAAACTTAAACTGATACTTTAATAACTAAAAAGTCAAAGAAGGATCACAATAGAAATAAGAACACATTTAGAATTACAAATAATAAAAATATTATATATCAAAACTGTGGGGTGTGTTACGGCTTAAATGCCTACTTTAGAAAGGAAGGAAGGGTTAATATTAATAAGCTAAGTATCTACAGAATGACAGGCCAGGTGCAGTGACTCACCTGCAATCCCAGCATTTTGAGAAGCCGAGGCAGGCAGATCACCTGAGGTCGGGAGTTCAAGACCAGCCTGACCAACATGGAGAAATCCCATCTCTATTAAAAATACATTAGCTGGGCATAGTGGTGCATGCCTGTAATTCCAGCTACTTGGGAGGCTAAGGCAGGAGAACTGCTTGAACTCAGGAGGTGGAGATTGTGGTGAGCTGGGATGGCACCATTCATTGACTCAAGCCTGGGCAACAAAAGCGAAACTCTGTTCTCAAAATAAATAAATAATAACAGGATGACAGAACCAAAAAACAAGTGATGCTAGTGAGGCTGCAGAGAAAAGGCAATACTTATACACTACTGGTGGGAATGTAAATGAGCTCAACCACTGTGGAAAGCAGTTTGGGGATTTCTCAAAGAACTCCAACAATCCCATTCGTGACTATATATTAAAAATAAATTATTCTACCAAAAAGACACATGCAGTCATATGTTCACTGCAGTGCTCCTCACAATAGCAAAGACTTGAAATCAACCTAGGTGTCCATTAATAGTATATTGGATCAAGAAAATATGGTACCTATACACCATGGAATACCATGCAGCCACAAAAAGGGATCAATCACATCCTTTGCAGCAACATGGATGTAACCACATAGGCCATTGTCCTAAGGAATTTAACAGAAAAACAGAAAACCGAGTACCACATGTTTTCAATTATAACTAGGAGTTAAACATTGGGTAAACATGAACATAAAGGTAGCAAAAATAGGCATTGGGGGCTACTAGATGAGGGAGAGAGAGGGGGCAGCAATGGTTGCAAAACTATTTGGTACTATGTTCACTGTCTGGGTGACAAGATCAAGTATACCCCACACCTTATCATCACCCAAAATACTCATGTAACAAACCCTCACATGTACCCTCCTGAATCTAAATAAAAGTTGAAATCATAAAACAACAAAAAGAAAAAATAATGACAGAAGAAACACAAAAAAAAGGCAGAAAGGAGGCTATATTTAAAAAGCAAAAATTGATGAAATAGGAAACAAACATATAATGGTGCAAAGTAAAAAATGTTAATACTTGGAAAAATAATAAAAGACAAACCTCAGTAAGACTAGTCAAGAAAACAAAACAAATATTAGGAATGAAAAAAGGATATAACTACATATGCTTTTGAGAGTAAACAATATTGTTACATATTTTATACCAATAAATTAAAAATTTAGTTTAAGTAGATAGTTTTTCATAGAAAACTGAGTCAAAAAGAAATAGAAAAAATAAAGAAATTAAATTAGTGGTTTAATAGTTCCCACAAAGAAAACATCAGTCCAGATAACATTACAAGTAAATTCTATCAAACATTCAGCGAACAAATAATTTTACACAAACTATTTCAGTATACAGAAAAAAATACATTTAAAAAAATTATACCTACCTGTTTCAAATGATGGTACTTTTTCCACTCGGAGAGTTTGTGATCCCGGTCCTTCTTTCTGAACATCTGTGGAGTACAACTTGACTTGACTCAGTGTACAAATGTATGGATGACTACAGGGAACCAAGTTTGAAAAGCTTCCAAATGTCACTAAATTCTGCCACTCTAAAAAAAAAAATACATATATTTTAATTTCAAACCTACTCCTACCTGCACAATTGCCAAGCCACCCTCTCCAGAAGAGGTGTTTCACTGCTCCTAGGTACACAGGAAATACATTTTGTAAAGAAAAATTAGTGACAATATTCCATTTTTCTCTAACTTGTAAATGTATTTATTTGGAAATTTAAAAAAATATTTTAAAAATCAAATAAAACATTTATGCTATTCAGCTATTTTGAAAGCTATATAGTCTATAATACTCTTTATTTTGCATGCTGGTTGCAAGCTAAAAAAAATGTTGTCATAATTACTTTTCAGAATAAAGGACTCTGAGAGGAAAAGTCAGGAAGACTTCCTACGCAAAATTATCCTGTGTCCTTCTTCCAGTAGCTAAAGATTTATTCCTCTTTCATTTCACAATCAATAAGTTAATTATATTAATCAGTCATTCATACTGTCACCAATTTTTTAATCAGATAATTAGATCAACATTTGGTGAGATGCCTCAGTATATGGGGAATTTTAATTGAGTGAAGAATGGAAGACTAATTACAAAGCACTTCAGCTGCTTCATCTGGGTTGACTGTGAGCTTTGAAGGGCTCAAATACAGAAGGAAAACATATTTCACAATTTAGCCAAGTAGTAGAAAACCACATTTGTCTCTATTTTCCTGTGACTCTCCTTCTCTTTAATTTTTTACTATGAGTCCTGAGAATTCGTCTTTTTGAAAGAATCCAAAAACTCTATCTAGATATCACTCATATATTTTGTAAAGTTTTAGGTGAAATCAAATTACATCATTATAGATAGTCAAGTTTTTCCAAGGATGGAGGGTTGAGCATTCAAGAGTTGAAATTTTTCTAACTGCTTAATAATGATCTTCCAAAAATGTTAACTCATGTATTGTATGTGCAGATATATGCATTCTGAAATAAAGAAAGGCCATTTCTTAATGGCTCAGAATTCATCAGGAACATCAATTACTGTGAATGTTGAAAATAATTTGAAGAACACAAAGGGCATAAGGGAACATAAGTATTCACTCAAGTTTCAGGCTTAGAACTTATTTTCTTGAAAAAGTTCCTGATATCAACTGATTCTTCTACTTATTTGGGAAACTGTTGAAGGCCAAGAATGTTTTTGGTCATTTGTGTCTATTTTTTAAAGGGTCAGTAAAGCATATATAAGAGAAGATTATTCCTACACATTAAAATATGCTGCCTATTAGCAAAAATAATTAGTAAAATATGAGTGAGCTAAAGCAGATTTTCCTAGGAAACACACTCCAGGAAAGCATCTTCTTCATCTCGGCCACTGGTGTTCTGACTGTTCAGCCCAATTCAAAATATCTTCTGTAATAATAACCTGACAAAGACAATATGCCACTAACTTTTTTTTTTACACACTGATGAAATACTTTCACAGAATCTGTGCTAAGACGTTTAACGAGGGATTACTCCACAGTCTAAAAGTCCTTCCTCAGAAGATGACCTGTTTCTATGATGCTAGATTTTTTTTCAATGTTCTCTTTTGTTTTTAAAATATTACAGAAAATCTCAAACTTATGCAAAGGTAGAAAAACCACCACAATAAACTGCCACCTACTCACTGCCTACTTTCAACAATGATCAACTCAGGGTCAATTTCATCTCATCTCTAACTGTACCAATATTAATCTGAAGCAAATCTCAGACATAATTTCATTCATGAATATTTCAGTATGTATTTCTAAGAGACAAAAACTTTAACACAACTGTAACACCATTACCAGAAGTTAAAGAAAAAATTCCTTAATATCATCAAATATTCTCAATTTCAAATTTCCAGTTGTTACAAATGTTATAATTTTTTTTTCCAGTTTCTATGTGAATAGATCCAAATAAAGTCCACATAGTGGGACTGATTGGATGTCTTTTAAGTCTCCTTTATGCTACAGAATTTCTTTTTAACTGCAATTTTTATATTGAAAAAGCCAGGTTGTTTGTCCTGAATTTTTGTCCTGGTAGTTTCCCATGTTGAATTTTGCTGACTGAATTCCCAAGGTATTGTTTAGCCCATCCTTAAATATGTTCTATAAATCAATGGCTGTAAAGGCTTTGTCTAACTTCAGGCTCTTTTAATGATGTCAACACTACTTTAAAAGCAGTGATGAGTTCTTTGATCAGGAACAACACAGTAACTGGTTGTCGATTTATTTGTGATGATACTGTCTACCGTTGTTCAATGCCTAGAATCGTTTATTCATTAGGTGGTTAAAAAATGATATTTCAATTTTATTACTCTTTCAATTACTAATCAGAATACTTCTACAAAGAGAAAATATCCCTCACTTTTTTGGTTATTTAGAAATACGGTTTATATAGGAAAGTCAGGCTAAATGCTTCTTCCCCTTTATTTACCAGTTCTCAAAATAATAAGCTAATTACCTATGGTCCTGCAATAGCGACACATTTTTAATTTGTGTGTATATCATTACAACTTCATACATTTGAACATTACTTGACATTTTTCAGTCTAGTTAATCATTATCCTGACCAATGCTCAAACTATTCTATTCTGGGCCAGTAGTGGTCTCTTAAAATTGACTTCTAAGTGCTTTTGATAGCTTTCTTGCTGTTTTGAAAAGTACTTAATTTTTAACAACAGTAGAAACTAAGGTATCAGCAACTTTAAAAGTACACATTTGGCATTAATACAAGACAGAAAATGACACATACATTTACCACCTTTAACACTGTATATACTAAAAACTATACTGGAGCACATTTAACTCAATAAAACAAATATAATACCTAACACATAACAATAAAAACACAAGCACTGGTTAAAGAATTACTGAATTCATTAATTCTAACAAGCAAAGAGACAGTGAAAAATATTACCCATCATTAATACTCTTTCTTCAAGGTGACTTCTAAACAAGATACATATCGAAGTCTTTACTCTGGCACTTAACTGTTCTACTGGTCTGGACAAGAATGGTCTTATGGCTGTGTATATAAGGGCTGTGTCTTCAAGACTGCAGAGCTACTTGTAACCTATTATCAGTCTACTCAGAACAGCTACACTTCTCTGTGTTTATTTTACTCTCACAGCATCTGTAGCTAATGACCTAATGGCCACTGCCAGTGGTCACTACTTGTCCTCTCTCTCCAATCTGGTTTGTCACCTACAACTTAATCTGGCTTTCAGAGAAAATCTGGCCATCATTTTTAGGCTACGAATAACAACAAAAAGAAACCTTTTCTCTCATACAAACTAACAATTCAATCTACTGTTTATGTTACTTCTGCAACAACTGAAAATAAACAAAAAGATTTCTTGCAAAGTGAGTTTATTTCCGGCTAATTTCAGGGCCAGAGTCAAGCTTGCAGCCTGTCTTCTAGATTTCAGTCTCCTTACTTTAGGGACTATTTCAGTAATTCCTTCCCAAAATTTCTAAGGCAGTGATATATGAAAGCTAAATAACTGTTAAAGAGGTTTCTAAGTGGTTATATAACCTTTTAAAGAGGATATTAAGTGTGAATTTTAAATATATAATATAGAATGCAAAGATATTCCTCATAGTATTATTTATCACAGGAAAAAACCGAAACAACGCAAATGTTCCCTAATAGAAGAATGATTCTATTATGGCAGGTCCATATATATTTATTATGCACTAATTAAAAACTTTTACTAACAAGGAAAAACACTCATGTTATAACATTGCATAAAAAAAGCAGACGTACACAGTATGATTTCAACTGCTAAAAATGTGGTGAAATATTTGGATTATGCATAATTTTTACTTTATACCTTATGCTTTCCCTGTATTAAAAAATGCCCATAATAAAAAAAAAAAACTAAGGATATATCCACTGCTAAATTATCTGGAACTTTATCAACATCTTATTAACATCATCATCAGAATTTGTAATACAGTCTACCAATAACAGATTGACTATCTCTGGTTCACTTCGATCGTTTTACCTACTCAAAACTGCAGAAAAATCCTTTTTATCCTTAATCATCTAGGAAGTAAAAGTGTGACCAAAATGGAGTAGCTCAGTCTAGAAGACCACTGCTGATGTAACTTTTCTCCAGAGCTGAGTAAGAAACAGAAAATCTTTTTTTTTTTTTGGTTAGGAAACAATAGGGGATGCTGACAACTTCCTGGACTGCATCTTGACATACATCTCTACTATCTTGCTTAATTCTATTTATTTATTTATTTAGAGGTGGAGTCTCACTCTGTCATCCAGGTTGGAGTGTACCTCACTGCAACCTCTACCTCTCAGGTCCAAGTGATTCTCCTGCCTCGGCCTCCTGAGTAGCTGGGATTATAGGCACATGCCACCACGCCTGATTAATATTTGTATTTTTAGTAGAGATGGGGTTTCACCATGTGGACCAGGCTGGTCTTGAACTCCTAACCTCAGCTGATCCTCCTTCCTTGGCCTCCCAAAGTGTTGGGATTACAGGCATGAGCCACTGCACCTAGCTGTGATTTTGTGTTTTTCTGAGACAGGGTGTCACTGTCACCCAGGCTGGAGCAGTGGCACAATCATGGTTCACTGAAGTCTTGACCTCCTCGGCCTCAGGTGGTCCTCCCACCTCAGCCTCCTGAGTAGCTGGGACCACAGGAGTGTGTCACCCTGCCTGGATAATTTTTTTTTTTTTTTTTTTTTTTTTTTAGACATGGAATTTTGCCATGTTGCCCAGGCTGGTCACAAACTCCTAGACTCAAGTCATCTGCCCCACCTTGGCCTCCCAAATTGCTGGGATTACAGGCATGAGCCACCACCCCTGGCCAAGAGTGATTTTTTTAAACACTCCTCTTTTTCAAAGACTATGGCTTAAAATACTCTAATTTCAGCCAGGCACAGTGGCTCATGCCTGTAATCCCAGCACTTTGGGAGGCCAAGACAGGCTGATCACCTGAGGTCAGGAGCTCCAGACCAGGCTGACCAACATGGTAAAACCCTGTTTCTACTAAAAATACAAAGATCAGCTGGGCATGTTGGCTAATGCCTGCAATCCCAGCTACTCAGGAGGCTGAGGCAGGAGAACTGCTTGAACCCAGGAGGCAGAGGTTGCAGTGAGCCAAGATTGCACCATTACACTTCAGCCTGGGCAAAAGAGCAAAACTCCGTCTCAAAAAAACAAAAACAAATTTCCTTTCATACCACCCCACCATACCCTAGACACAACAGGTTTCTTTATGCTCCTTGAAACTATTTGGGCCAGGTGCAGTGGCTCACACCTGTAATCCCAGCACTTTGGGAGGCAGAGAAAGGTGGACTGCTTGACCTCAGGAGTTTGAGATCAGCCTGGGTAACATGGCGAAACCCAGTGTCTAACAAAAATATCAAAATTCGCTGGGCATGGTGGCGCTAGCCTGTGGTCCTAGCTACTCAAAAGGCTGAAGTGGGAGGATCGCTGGAGCCCAGGAAGTCAAGACTGCAATGAGCTGTGATCGTGCCAGTGCACTCTATCCTGGGTAACAGAGCAAGACCCTGTCTCAAAAATACATACATAAATACATACTACTTGTCTGATCTTTACAGTTCCTCTTTACTCTTCCCAAATTGCTCTTTCTCCCAGATCTTCTCTTGGCTTGCTCATTTTCATGTTTCATGCCTAGGCTGTTATCACCTCAGAAAAGCTGGAGTCCCAGGCCATCAGATCTAATGAAACAGACCCTCCTGGCTACTTTCTAGCCCCCCGCTTATTATCTCTTCTATGGCACTTTAAATATATTCTATTTCTGGGGGAATAAAGGTGGAAACCATCTATCTTTCTTGTTCAGCAGTACACTAACAGCAACTACAATGCCCGGTATCTAATGCTTAAGGATCCTCATTCACAAAAACTCTATGAGGCACATGCCTCATTAGCTTCATTTTATAGTTAAGTACAAGAAATTCTATCACTAACTTGATCTGCATAGAATCTTGCTATCAGCCTGCCTAAATGGTCTTTTTTTTGTTTTTTTGCGATGGGGTTTTGCTCTTGTTGCCCAGGCTGCAGTGCAATGGTGCAATCTCGGCTCACTGCAGCCTCCCTATCCTGGGTTCAAGCGATTCTCCTGCCTCAGCCTCCCAAATATCTGGGATTACAGGCACCCACCACCATACCCAGCTAATTTTTTGTTTTTAGTAGAGACAGGTTTTCACCAGGCTGGTCTCAAACTCCTGGCATCAGGTGATCTGCCCACCTCGGCTTTCCAAAGTGCTGGGATTACAGGTGTGAGCCACTGAACCCAGCCCTAAATGGTTATTTATAACTGTCAATGGTCTTAATTAGACTGAGAATTTAACTTTTATCCCCAGCAGAGGTCCTTCCTCTTCCCCAACCTCGTTAAACAACTAAGAGCACTGAGTCTAAATGGGTTGTTGTTTTTTTTTTCTTTTTTTGAGAGAGTGGGTCTCACTCTATTGCCCAGGCTGGAGTACAGTGGCAGTGTCTCCGCTCACTGCAACCTCCACCTCCTAGGTTCAAGCGATTCACCTGCCTCAGCCTCCCAAGTAGCTGGCATTACAGGCACCTGCCACCACGCCCAGCTGGTTTTTGTATTTTTAGTAGAGACGGGGTTTCACCATGTTGGCCAGGCTGGTCTTTTATAACTGCCAATGCTCTTAGTTATTTAAAGAGGCTGGGGAGGAGGAAGGACCTCTGCTGGAGATAAAAGTTAAATTCTCAGTCTACTTTTCTTATGGCCATAAATACCAGCAGATTAGAGACAATAATAATATATAGAGTATGTTTGATTTCTATTTTCTATATAAAAAATTACACTTTTATTAATCTCAGATTTAAAAAAAGCATGTATCCATTCATCTAGTATATTTAAGTGTCTTCCCATCTCAAATTTTTGGCAAATTAGGCAAGGTATAAACACATGAAAAAAGAAATACGTGCTGTATCCTAACCCAAAGGAACTTTTTATAAAAAAGGATATACTTACTATGGAAGCTAAGTAACATTTTTATTCTTTATAAGTATATGTCTACTGTAGATCATTTGTAAAACACAAAGTTAATTAAAAAATTTAGAGAAACTCACTGTTAATATCACAGTATATATTTTTACTGTATTTTCTACAGTTTTTACCTAATAACACAAGAGTATCTCCATGTCACTATTCTTCTGAATTATAATTTATAATTTTTTTTTTGAGACGGAGTTTTGCACTTGTCAACCAGGCTATAGTACAATGGCGCCGTCTCTGCTCTCTGCAGCCTCCGCTCCTGGGTTCAATTGATTCTCCTGCCTCACCCTCCCAAGTAGCTGGGATTAGAGGTACCCACCACCACGTCCAGCTAATTTTTGTATTTTTAGGTAGAGACAGGCTTTTCACCATGTTGACCAGGCTGGTCTCGAACTTCTGACCTCAGCTGATCCACCTTCCTTGGCCTCCCAAAGTGCTGGGATAACAGGCGTGAGCCACCACACCTAGCCCTGAATTATAATTTTTAAAAAAATGGTTGCCTATATCTCCAGCCCATAATAAATGTATCATAATATGTTTCAGTTTCCAACTCTTCATAACTATAAACTACCATCTTATTACCATAATGAACTTCTGCACACATTTTAATATGTATCTGATTATTTCTTTAAAGTAAATCCTTTTGAATAAAAACTGTTAGGTCAGAGGGCATAAACCTTTTATGCTTTCAATCAGTAGTTAACTTGAGTTCCCATTTTCCCACACTCTCAATATGGGGTATCATCATTATGAAAAATTCAGCCAAAACGAGATAGGCAGTGAAAAGTAAAATTTTTTAAAGTCTCTGTTTTTTAGTAAGTATGGAACAGTTTTGCATTTTTATTGGCCACCTGAACAACTTTATGAACTTTGTATTCAATTCCTTTGTCCATTTTCCTACTGGAATGTATACTGGTTTGTAAAACTTCTTTATAACTTAAAGATACTAACTCTAATTACACTATCTAATTGAGTAGTCACCATTTACTGAGCACTTAAAATGTGGTTAATCTGAACTGTGATGTGCTGTAAGTATAAAATATTCACTGGGTTTTAAAGACAGTACAAAAAGATGATGTAAAATATTTCAATAATTTTAATATTGATTACATGTTGAAATATTTTGAATATACTCAATAAAATATTAAATTTGACATTTTATTATTAAAATATATTAATTTCGTTATTAAAATTAATTCACCTTCAATTAATTTTACATTTTTTAATATGGCTACCGGACAACTCAAAATTACAAACATGGCTCTCAAATATCTTTTAGACAGCTTCTTTTTTTGCCTTTAAAGGCATTTCTCTTTTTCATTTTTTATTTTTTTGAGATAGAGTCTCACTCTGTCACCTAGGCTGGAGTGCAGTGGCACAATCTTAGCTCATCACAACCTCCACCTCCTAGGTTCAAGCAATTTTCCTGCCTCAGCCTCCTGAGTGGCTGGGATTACAGGCGCTAGCCACCACACCTGACTAATTTTTGTATTTTTAGTAGACACAAGGTTTCCCCATGTTGGCCAGGCTGGTCTCAAACTCCTGACCTCAGGTGATCCACCCTCCTTGACCTCCCAAAGTGCTGGGATTACAGGCATGAGCCACTATGCCCAGCCGGCATTTCTCATTTTTAAGTATTCAAGCAATCCCTCAAGGTTCTCTCCTCTCTTTATGCTTTATAAGCTTTTCCCAGCCACACAGGCATTTTAGAAGTATAAACTAAACCTTACTTCTAGACAAATAAAAACATGTTTTTAGATTTTCTTTCTCCAAAAGTTCTTCAAATAGTCTTCTCACATGCATCCGATTTAAATAGTACTCTTTTTCGAAATGATTTTTAAATTTTGCCATAATAATGGCTGCCCTTTTAAGAAATCCTTCATTACTAAAACTAAATTTTCACAAACAACGTTATTTTTTAAAATGCTACTAAGCATTTTTAAGTGCGAAAAAAACATTTTAATTTTTTGTAGTAGTAAACATTCCAAAGAACTTCGCAAAGTCATTTTGACCACAAAGATAGGTAATAATTATCTGTGTTTCACAGACAGATGAAACAAAGAATACATAATTTTGAACATGATGACAGCTACACAGAAGAGGGATCACAAGTATTACACTGTTTCAACTCATTTTTACCAACATTTAAAGGGCAGTTTAGACTACATTTAACAGCCACTGTAATTTCAGTGTAAAATGCCAAAATTGCTTGGTCAATAGAAGCAACTGTGTTAGAAACTTACTTAGGGATTCTGGAGTACAGTATAAACAGATGATTCATTTTTCTTTTTTCTTTTTGTTTTTTCTTTTTGAGACAGGGTCTCACTCTGTCACCCAGGCTGGAGTGCACTGGCATGCTCAAGGCTCACTGCAGCCTCGATCTCCTGGGCTCAAGCGATCCTCTCACCTCACCCTCCTGAGTACAGGCTAGGATTACAGGCATGCGTCACCACACCAGGCTAATTTTTTGTACAGAGGCGGTTTGCCATGTTGCCCAGGCTGGTCTGGAACTCCTGGGCTCAAGCGATCCACCCACCTCAGCCTCCTAAGGTTTACAATCCTGAGGATTACAAGCATGAGCCACTGCACCCACCCGATGATTCCTTTTTGTCCATAAGAGAACCTGGCAATACACTGCCAGTATGAAAAATTCAAGTTTTCTATCACTACCAAAAAGTCCTGGGAATAATGCTGTTAAAATACATCCGTATGAAATTTTAAGAGTCAACTTTTACATTTATTACAAATAAAATATATGAATATATTCTAATTTATATGCACAACATAGTTACTATAGCTTATACTACATACAATCTCAAATGACTGCAACTTCTGACTTCTTTCAGGAGGTCACAAACATGCTACAAGTTTTTTCAAACACGATTATTTTTTAAGAGACGGGTCTCACTATGTTGCCCACGCTAGTCTAGAATTCCTGGGCTCAAACAATCTGCCTGCCTCAGCCACCAGAGTAGCTGGACTATAGGAACGCACCACCACACCTGGCTTCAAACATGAATTTTTGAGAAATGTTTCTGTAAATACTCTTTGCACCCCAAGAATGAAGGGATTAGATTAAGGGTGGACTTAGTTCTGCCTTCTCCCTCAGAGTTCATATTAGTTCTCATTGTCAAGCAATGTGTGCCAAGCTACGGCAAAAATGAAGGTAAGCCTGATCAGAAGTTCAATGTCATTTTTGGAAACTCTCAAACCATTTAAATTTGAGTCAGAAAATAATGTTTAGAGAGATAAAAATTCTCAACTATCTTTTTTTTCTGGGTTACAGTTACAGCTGACACTTTTTCACCAAAAAAACTGCTCAACCGAACTGAAGAGTTCCTTTGTTTTTCGGCCTCAAACTGGGTTCATTCAATGATTGTGGGATACTTTCGTATTTCTTTAGAAAGATCCGTATTGAGTAGCACCCCTCCTTCCTTTCAGAAAATTTAAGAAAACAAGTTGGGAGAATGAGAAAAGAATAGGCCAAGAAAATCTCGACCGAGTGCTAAATGAAGGTGTGCTGGAAAGCAACAAAGACCCTGCAACTTTGCGGAGTCCGCAATTTCCAACCGCAGAGGTGAGTCACCGCGGGACACCGCGATGCGCACGTAACATTTAGTTAGGTACAAAGCAGTAGGCTTCAGAGGTGCAATCCGGCCCGCGAGGTGCCCGCAAGTTCCCGCGGGGGCCGCGCTAGGGCTGCAGGAGGCACCAGAGTCAGGGAGACCTGTCAGGACCCCTGCGGGCTGCGCAGGGTGAACTGGAAAGGCGGAGGCAGGAAAGGAAGGTTCTGAGGTTGGCGAAAGGCAAGCGGTCGAACTGTCTCAGGCGAGGCGCCGAGCCAAGCCTGGCCCTCCAGTTCGGCTTCTACGGAGCCAGCGGTCAGCGCGGGACACTCACCCTGGCGGCTGCTGGGGCCACGGGTCACCGCCCTACATCGCAGACGGAGCCGGCACAGGGAGGACCAGCTACATCTGTGGGCCGCGGCGGCGGCGGCCAAGCCCGGTAACATCCTGGCGGGGCAGAGGCCCCTACTCGGACACCGCCTCCTGCCTCCGCGCCCCCACCGGTACCAAATGACTCCATAGACTGGGCATCCGCAAACACTGATGCCTTCGCCGCCACAGGCGGCCTCAGCGACCCGGAAACTGCAACGTCATTTAGCGACGCCTGCCGTGGAGGCAGCGGAAGTGACGTAGCACGTGGAGCACCAATAGAGAGGCCTTCCCTCCCAGGACCCAGACCCCAACGTGGGAAGGGCGTGGCTGCAGGTGAAGTTTGGGGTCCGCCGTCTTCTTTGGCATCCGTGCTTTTGCGCGTCCTTGGAAATCATCACGTAAACGGTTTACATCCTGGTCAGCCAGGAAAGCTATCCTTTGGGAGCTCTGTCTACTTCTTCCTTTTTTCTCGAAGCCGGGGCCATGGTTTCGGAAATGGGAGGAGAGATGGGAAGGACGGACGCAGGTTTTCTGAGCCTCACTACCTAGAGCCTGCCAGGATAAACCCAAGTTGGGGCCAACATGCCCAGTACTCCCCGAACCTCTACCACGTACATCGTTCTCCTTAACATCAGTGTGTAGCCAGTATCATAAAGGCAAGTACACACTTCGGAATCAGTTACTTGCCCTACTGATCTGTGAAGCTCAGATTTTTGTCTGTACTGTAATAAAATAAGAGGTTTTATATGTTCATGACATGTTATGGTAAACGGAGGTGTGGAGACTTTGAAACACTCTGGTCCCGGGAGAAAGAAACCTGAACAGTGTTCACGTTAACTGTTCCTGTCTCGCATGCTCATTCAGCTCTTAGCTCAAACTCAAGAGAGGCCTTCCTTGACCACCCTAGCTGTGATAGGCCTGGTCATTCTCTACCCCACTGTCCTGTATACTTTTCTTCAAAATGCTGATCACTATTTGAGATTATGGTGGGTATTTTTTTTCATATTTTCTGTTCTAGAATAGAAAATAAGCATCATGATGCTGGAATCTTGTCTGTTTCGAACATGGCTGTATAAAGAGGCTAAAACAATGCCTGGCACAAGAAAATTGAATGGAACGTATGGTGGTTTTGCTTTCAAGTTAATCAAGTCGCTTATTTATATTACTGCAAAATAACTATCTCGGGAAAATTTAGTATGTTCTTAATTTTTTAAAATTCAAGTATTTTATACTAATTGAGGTAAGTATAACCAAATAAATTATCCTAAGAATGGTAAGCAAATTTAACTTCCTATAACAAACATAACTTAAAACATTCAGTGTACAAACATTAAAAAATGATGTCCCATAAATCATAGGCTCAGTATTACTAAAAAATCCGAGTATTACTGGAATGTTGTTTTCCCTTTCTTGAAATAAATTTTAATAGAAATTCAACTTGATGAAGTAAAAATACATAAAGGCTTACCTCTTAATTTATGGTAACTATGCAAACATCCATTAACTTTTATGGATAATTCTTTTTGAACAAAATTAATCTCATATTTTGGATTCTTAAAATGGCTCTGGTTTCAACTGTCATTTTAGGCAAGCCTGATCAAAACTTCAGTTTTATTTTTGTGTGATAGGATTATTTTTATTCTGTTTACCTGTATTTTCTAATCATTTTTATTAGAAAATGTCCTTTTTGTGATAAGAAACTTCAAAAAAAAATACATTTTGTGCAGAGTTCTCAATTTCTGCAACAGCCTACCTGATGTGTAAAATATAAATGTTGGTGTATAGTAAAATTTAACCATGTGTATTTTCCTACTCTTTTTCCTGGTATAGTTGGAGTGTAACTTGAGTTAGATACCACTAATTTTTATAAACCTCCAGTACCCTTGATTTGCCAAATAAGTTTGAAGAACGAAATATCATTGTGTGTTACCTTGTTTAACCCTCACAATGCTGTATCACATAATAAAGCCTCAACAGACTTGGATTAAAATAACTCTGAAGCTGTCTTCGTATTTATATCTACAGATCATGATATAGTTATCCTTTTGGAAAATCTTTAAAACTTCCCCAAGTGCTAAAACTTAAGGTAATGTCAGTTTTAGAGTTCTGTAGGGGAATTTCCTTTGACTCTCAATCCCATCCTTACCAAGAGACTTTGCCTAATTGCCAGGCCCTCTATGTGCATTATCTCATTCATAATACCTTATATAAGTTACATAGATGAAGAAACCAAGGCACAAAGATCTTGCTCTTAAGCACCAGTCTTTCTAAGTCAGTGAGTACTTGCCTTTGGAAAAAAATGTGAGGTCTTCTCAAAAGACTAGAATGACAATGAGGTGTTTTTATTTTTTATTTTTCTGGAATATAGGTTAAGAGAGAATTTCCCCAGATTTTTTTAATATCATTTTGTGTGTGATCAACATGGTGTAAAATTGTCTGACTTTCATGAGGATTCATGATATAAATAGATGCCTAAATATAGGGAACTATTAAGTCAGATAGATAGAAATAGAAGTAGGAAAAGAGTGAAGTGTCATTTGATTATTACCATAAACCATAATTCCTGCAAGGAACCATAATTCCATTAACTCTGAAGAAGTTCCAACATCTTTCAGAAATTTGCTTGTGCAACAGAGCTGACTACTATTCCTTGGTTTCATCCTGTCTATAGCTTTGGGAAAATAATTCTGATGATGAGACAAACTTGGCTGGTTATCTAGAAAACTGACTTAGATAATCCATTACAAAATAAGGTGGCTCTATCATGAGGCTTACCAAGAACACAAATTTAATTTTGAACACGTGTTGTCCTCACATGTAGGAGATTTTTTTCTTTGCCTCTAAGAGTGGGGGAGGAGGGAGCTGCCCACCTCAACACTTCAATAAGAAAATGGCCCAGCCTGGCCAATATGGCAAAACTTTTGTCTCTTCTAAAAATACAAAAACTAGCTGAGTGTGGTGGTACACACCTGCAATCCCAGCTACTTGAGAGGCTGAGGCACAGGAATCAATTGAACCTGGAGGGCAGGGGTTGTAGTGAACCAAGATTGTACCACTGCACTCCAACCTGGGCAACAAAGAGAGACTCTGTCTTGAAAAAAAGAGGGAAGAAGGAGAGAGAAGGGAAGGGGAAAGGGGAAAGGAAGAGAAAAGGGGAGGGGGAAAAGAGGAAGGGAAGGGAAAAGGGGAGGAAAAAAGGGGAGGGGAAGTGAAAAGGGGAAAGGAAAAGGGGAGGGGAAGGAAAAAGGGAAGAGGAAAGAGAAAGGGGGAAGGGGAAAGGGAAGGAGAAGGGAAGAGGGAGAGAAAAAGAGAAATCGAGAAAAAGAGAAAGAAAGAAAAAGAAACAGAGAGAGAGAAAATGGCTTATAGCCAGGTGGCTCATGCCTGTAATGCCAGCACTTTGGGAGGCTAAGGCAAAAGCCCAGAAGTTCAAGAGCCGCCTGGGCAACAACAGGCAACACAGTGAGATTCCATCTGTACCAAAAAAAAAAAAAAAAAAAAGCAAAACACAAAAGTGGCTTACACGTGGGTAAGAATTATCTGGTCACACCCCCATCTCTCCTGTACAACAATGGTCAGAAGCAACAAGGGTCTGCACAGACACATTTTCCTGTACAGGCAGACATGCAAAAATAGTGAAACATGCAATTGATATGGTTTCTGACCAGGCTGCTAATCTTCATCTCTATTTTTCAGACAGGTCAAAGGTTTTTCCACAGTTTATTTAACAAGAATGTCATAGAACATGGAATCAGACTCAGGTCCTCTAACTCTAAATCAATTTATGTGCTTGAGTGAGCATTACAGAGAGAAGGAGAGTACCTTGTTCTTACAGATTTTCCCCCTGACATTATCCCATGAAATTACTTGTGGGATTTTTTTTTAGGTCACAATTATATTGTCAAATGACCATGTAGTATTCCACTACCATTAAACTTAGGTTCACTCTTTGCCACTTCCATCCAAGAAAAGGAGAATGTTTCTCCAATCAGACCGTCTACCTGGATCATAGCTCTCTTATTCAACTCTTCTTAGCTTCTCCAACAGCTCCTTTTGCAATTCAGCTGGTATGGTGGAGAAAAAATTATATACACACACACACACCTTTTCCTCACAGGGTAGTGAACAAGATTCAAATTACAGCTGGAATAATTGAGTTATTAAATATTCCTGGAGGCAAGAGACTGACCTGTTTGGTAACCTTTATCTTCGAGAGGAATGAAGCTGGGACAGAGCATGGAAATTTAATACTTTTAGAAAGGGTGGCATTTGTAAAGAGTGGATTCTCTCCCCAAAGCCACAGGTGGGGGGGGGGCAGCAAGACAAAGTCTAAGTTTTTAAAAATTTAACTTTTTATTTAAGTATAACACACAGAAGAAGACACATATATTAAGGGCACAGCTCTAAGAATTATCACTAGTGAACAAAAACTGTGTAACCAGTATTTCACTATACAGCAGATGCACCTGACAGCAATAACAAGCATACTCTGAGAATGACCCTGTGATCTAAATGAATGTGTTCAGAATGTGTAAGGAATCAGGGGGTGACCAACCCTGAGTTTCACTCATCTGTGACAAACATCTGAACCCCTAGCCCATCCCTTACAACATAGGCAATACAGGAGATCAAGGTCCTTTGCTATGGGTTAAATGGAGGTTGCTAGGTGGAGTGTGCTAAATGAAAATGCTATGAAGACTGCATGATTTTTACAAGCAGTAGTGGTTCTTCTGTCCAGCCTGCTACACTGGACCATCCCTATATGTAAGTTCCCCCAATAAACCCAAGTCTTGTTCACTGTCTCCACATGTCTTCTATGGCCTCTTGGCCACAGTGTCATTCCTATTGGAGTCACTAGGGGTCTGGCATGACCCCAGCATTGCTAGCTTCCCAGAATCCTCTCTTCTGGTCACTACTCTCCTACCCTACAAGTATACCATTAATCCTCCTTCTAAGTACAGAGAGTTATTTTGCCTGTTTAGGGACTTTACATGCATTAATTGTAAAATATGTGCTCTTCTGTGTTTGGAATCTTTATTTCAACATTAGGTTTGCAGGATTCATCCATACTGCTATGTTCATTCCCATTGCTATGTAGGATTCTATTGTGTGACTATCCCACAATTTATCTATTCTACTGTTGATGAACAGTTGAGTAGGTTCCAGCGGGGCTATTAACAAATTATGGTGGACATAGGTATGGATGTCTTATGAATATATTCCTAACTGAAATTACTGGGTTATAGAGCATGCAAACTTCTACCTTTAGCAATTACTAAGTTTTCCAAGTGCTTGTACCAGTATACACTCTCAACAGTATATTAAAGTTCTATTTGCTCACAACTGCACCAACATTTGCTTTTTTTAATTCCTAAGGTCACTCTACCTAAGCTATTTTACCATTACAGTGAAAGTGGTGTGGCACTGTGATTTTAATTTGCATTTCCTTGACAATAAATGAAGTTGGATGCCTTTTCAAATGTTTATCAGCCATTTGGATCTCTTTTTCTCCTATCCAAGACTATTGCCTATCTTTCTTTTAGGTGTCTGTGTTTTTCTTACTGATTAGTTTTTTTCTTTTTCTTTCTTTTTTTTTTTTTTTTTTTGCATTTGCTTGCATTTGTTTTCTTTGCAAGTGAGGATAAACAGTTGATCAAGTTATGCAGTCATTTTTTTCTTTTGTCAATTGCCAAAGCTGCTTTTGGACTTGCCATATGTGTGTGTGTGTGTGTGTGTGTGTGTGTGTGTACTTGCCATATATACATATATCTGCAGCTAGTTCTTATTGAATGCTTACAATGCACTTTTTTCATTTTTTTTAATTTTTAAATTTTTTTTTAGAGATGGGGTTTCTCCATGTTGGTCAGGCTGGTCTCCAACTCCCAACCTCAGGTGATCTGCCCATCTCAGCCTCCCAAAGTGCTGGGATTACAGGCGTGAGCCACTGCGCCCAGCCCATTTTTAAATTTTTTCTTTTATTTTGAATGCTTACAATGTAAAAAAGACAATGTATATATCCTTTAATCCTGTATCTACTTTATGATTTAGTTTTATTATCTAAGACATTTTACACTGAAGAAACAGCAAGTAAAGCTTACACAATTTCTCATGTTGCATATCAAGTTAGTATCAAAAACTGACTGAAAGGATTCCAAAAATCTGTGCCTAACCACACTCCCATACCTTCTCTATTGATCTACTTATCTTCTATCAATATGTAGCTATTACATTATTAACCCCATCTATATCATATAAAGTACATCTATCCCATCTATTTTAATTCTATGTACTGAAGTCACCAAATTTGTATTACCAGTCATGTCATCCTGATTTACAGAATACTTTATATCTCCAATTGGAGGTTCAGTACATTCCTAAAACTCAGCATCATTCCCTTCACCTAAAGTTTTTTCTCCTCATCCTCCCCATCTCAGTAAACGACACCATCACCTACCAGTTCTGAAATTAACAAAAAAGCTGCCATGCTATATTCTTTCACTTGCTAGATTACTCTCATCAGCAAGTCTAATAATACTACCTTCAAATGCTCTTCCAATGCAATCATTTCTAATCATTTCTACTTCTCACACGCAGGTTCAAGCCATCACGTCCCTTAACTGACTAACTGCAATCGTGTCCTAATTGCGTTCTTATTTTTATTTTTTGAGGAATAACATATATGCAGGAAACTATAGAAGTGTGAAGCATATAGATATATGAATTATGTATCAGGTATCAAGATAAAGAAACTCAGCATACCAAAGCTTTCCCATGTCACTTCTCAAACATCCTAAAAAGGAAAAGAAAAATCCTTTTTTCCTTTTACAGAGGTAGCTACTATTCTACCTTTAACCACCATAGACAACTTTTTACTGCTTTTGAACTTTAGAACTGAATCATCCAGTTTGTACTCATTTCTACTTTTCAATCAACATGTTGAGAGTGATCCATACTGTTTTGCATAGCAATTGTGCCTTATTTTCTATTTTATGCAGTGTCCAATTGCATGATTACAGCACAAATTTTAGCATTTTGGAAATTCACATCATTTCCAGGCTTTTGCAAGAAGTAGCAACTAACATTATTAGACTTTTTTTTTTTTTTTTTTTTTCTGTTTGGTAGAAAAACAAGCTCTTTTAACATTTTTAATAAACTTTTCACAAACTGCTGCTCCTAGATTATAAAACGTCAAATTCCTTTTGACAGCAGGGTCCTTGAATCTGAAATTTAAGGCACCATAATAGAAACTGGACTTGCTGTACCTTACATTCTGAGAAGTGCCTCAACAAAAGCACATAAAGGACTGTTTAGTATTTAAAAAGATCCACCTTTCCTTCCAATGCCTATAGATAATAACAAAAGCAGAATTTTGGAGATCTGCTATTGAGTTTGAGAAGACCAAATTCAATGATTCCAAACTCCAGACTTAAATATTTCTGTAGAGACTCAGAGAAATGACCTCTCCCTTGTCTCTTCCCCACTGGCTTCCTCAAGCACAGATGCATTGGACCCCGGTATGACTAGTCAAAAAGTCTTACCAGTTCTATCATTATGCTTCTCCAAAGAGCTACTAGTGAAAGCAGCAGCTTTAATTTCGTTTTTGCCAATCTTCAGTCCTCAGAAGTCTTTTACATACATATATATATATATATAAAAGGGGGGGGTCTAACTATTCTAAAGTATTCAACAAGAGGAAATAGGTACCTTTTATGGGCAGGACTTTCAAGCTAAATCCAGAGCTTAACTGAAATAACTTTACAGAAATGTCTCCATATAAAAGTCTTAACACCTTACCCCTGGCAGCCGGATGGATGTGATCTATACATACCATGTCTCTTAAAATGCTCTCACAAAAACGGTAATAAGATATCCAACTTTCTTAAGTCAAATTCACATTCGGCCACACTGCCACCTGCAGAATTAGCTGAAGGGGAAACAATAAAGGTCCTGCCGGACAGCCATGAGCAGCCCTGGTGCTGCTCCCCGGATGCCCCCAAGCCGAGAAGCGAAGGCCACGCTGGGAATGTCGTCCTCGGAGGCGGGGTATGGGGAGGGGATGGTTCTGAGCAGGTGGGCATCATGAAGGCTCCAGATTCTAGTGTAGCAGTCCTGGCCTACTGCCACCACGATTCCCTCTTCCTCGTGCACATGCAGAGGCAGATAGGCGGACTGATTTACATGACCTTCATATTCCCTTATATATTTAGTGGCCCTCAGGTCCCACAGCTTGATCTTTCCAGTCATGTCCGACGCCATCAGGCATTGCTCATCTTGGAGGATTTGCAAAGAGGTCACTGCTGAGTCATGTAACAGGCGAGTGGCCTTCCACCCCTTGCCTCGATTTCTACAACGCAGATCAATGGCAAAGATCTCCCCGGAGCGACAGCCACTGAACAGCAAAGGAGCTGTAATGGCAAACTGCTGGGCCAAGACATCACTGCTGGTACCAAATGACTGCTGGTGTCCTGTCGCCACGTTGGTCAACAGAACCTGCTGAGACAAACCTGCACTAAAGCAATGATATGCCTGGAAGTTCAGGGACCAGGCACAGGACCAGGCCGCAGGGATCTGGAAACTGCAGAGCATCCCAGGCTGGTTTACTCTACTTGTGTAGATATTTAAGAAGCGCGATGCTGGGAGCAGCACGGCACAGCTTGGAGCCTCTCTGATTCCCTCGAAGCACAGCAGAACGTGAGAATCCAACTGGTTCAGCGAGGCCCAGCATAGGGACTTCACCTTCCGGTTGGGGACGAAGAGGTTTCTGAGCACGTACACGTGGAAAGAAGGGATCTTCAGCGTTCGCAAGCTGATGATGCCATACTTGGAGCCTTCGACTTCCACCTGGTTCACTACGAAGAGCTGGTCGCTGTTGGTACTCGCCATGATAAAGTTAAATCGGTTGCTCGCCAAAGAAGAGAGATCCAAGCTCCGAATTTGAACCTTTTTCCTCTGCATGCAGCTCACACGCAGCTCGTTGGCTAAACGGGAATAACTGATGACGTTAAGGAAACCTAGCTGGCTTTTTCGGAGCATGGAAGATGCATTAAATCCCATTCTGGCTACCTTTTTCTGCTTGGCCTCTTCCTCGAGGAGTCGCAGCCTTTCGGCCTCCATTTCACCGTGCCGGATGGTCCTCGTAACAGGAACTTCTGCCGGATGTTCTTGTCTGTGACAGGAAGTTCCGTCCAGGCTCGAGCGGAAGTGTTGCTAATTTTTTACGAGTTCTGTGTTCTCGCGACGAGTCCTTTGTTGGAGATGTGTATTACAAATCTCTTTTCCTACTTTGAGTTTTCTTACTCTCTCAGGGGTGTCTTGATGAAAGGAAGTTCTTAATGTTAATTTTTTCCTTTTTTTCTCTTTTTGAGACAGGGTCTTGCTCGTTTGTCCAGGCTGTAGTGCGGTGGCACGACCATGGCTCACTGCAGCCTGGAACTCCTGGGCTCAAGCGATTCTCCTACTACTTAGCCCTACTTAGCTGGGACTACAGGCTCATGACACCATGCCGGCTGTTTGCAGAGATGGGATCTCCCTGTGTTGCCTACGCTGGTCTGGAACTTTTTTTTTTTTTTTTTTAGATACAGTCTTGCTCTGGGGCCAGGTGCCAGGCTGGAGTGCAGTGGCGGGATTTCAGCTCACTGCAACCTCTGCCTCCTGGGTTCAAGCAGTTCTGCCTCAGCCTCCCGAGTAGCTGGAACTACAGGTACATACCACCACGCCCAGCTAATTTTTGTATTTTTAGTAGAGTCGGGGTTTCACCATGTTGGCCAGGATGGTCTTGATCTCTTGACCTCGTGATCCGCCCGCCTCGGCCTCCTAAAGTGCTGGGATTACAGGCGTGAGCCACAGCGCCCAGCCTGCTGGTCTGGAACTCTTGAGCTCAAGTAATCCGTCTGCCTCCGCCTCCTAAAGTGCTGGTATTACATGCCTGAGCCAGGGCGCCCACCCTGTATTTTTAAAATACAGTTAGAAACCAGCCTGGGCAGCATGGTGAAACTTTGTCTCTAAAAAAACATGAAAAGTTAGCCGGGTGTTATGCACACCTGTAGTCCCAGAAAATCACCTGAGCCCAGGAAGTTGAGGCTGCAGTGATTGCCCCACTCCACTCCAGCTCAGCTGGGAGACAGTAAGACCCTATCTCACAAAGAAAAATAAGTAAATAAATTATGAATTTGTCCAAATTATCAATTTGTTTCATTAATGGTTAGTATTTTCCATGTTCTGTTCAGGACATTTGTACCTATTACACGGTACTAGTAAAGCTTTGGGGCATCTTCAAGAAGAGGAGACTGATAACTCCAGTCCCCATTTGGATGTTTCCTTTGCCAAAAAGCTTGCTAACTGCTCCTTCATTATGAATTTCCAGGAATTTTGGAGGATTGGGGAGAGTTGGTGGGGACTACAGAGAAATATGGTGATATCTGGATTATGGATCCTGTCGGAATCTACAGGCCCCAGAGCTGGGATCACAGAGAGCACGTGAGATTGAGGCCTACACACTTGCCGTGGAACATAACAAGGGACAAGGGATTTCTATGTATCAGAAGAATGTTTTTCACCACTACCAATTGGGAGTCAGCTGACAGATGCAGCAAGTCTTGCAAAGGGCTATCAAAACTTACAGGGCAGCTTGATATTGAGTTCTCTGTGGGGCTGTTGGGAACCTTATGCATTCCCAATGACAATGACCTACAGAAAGCAGACAGCAACATGGCCGCAGTCAGGCATTTAAGGCATTGCCTGTTTCCCTTCTTGAACCTCACGACCCCACCACTGGAAGAGCAGGCACATGGAAAAAAGAGGGGTGTGTGTAAAGAGAGTTGGAACTAAAGGTCTAGTCTGCTTTGGAGGGCAGGGAAGAAGTTTTTGAAATAAATATGAGACTAATGTTTTAAATGAGAAGGAACTAATCTCAATACCTAGAATGAGTTTTAATAACTAAGGAGGCGCACAGTTAGAAGCAATGAAGTGTGACAAAATACCAAGCATAGAAATTATGAGACTTTTGGCTGTGCACGGTGGCTCACGCCTGTAATCTGAGTACTTTGGGAGGCCGAGGTGGGCAGATCACAAGGTCAGGAGTTTGAGACCAGCCTCACGAACATGGTGAAACCCTGTCTCTACTAAAAATACAAAAATTAGCCAGGCGTGTGGCACGCACCTGTAATCCCAGCTACTCAGGAGGCTAAGGCAGGAGAATTGTTTGAACCCGGGAGACAGAGGTGAGCTGAGATCACACCACTGCACTCCAGCCTGGACGACAGAGACTCTGTCTCAAAAAAAAAAAAAAGAAGAAAGAAAAAAAACTGAGACTTTCATGCTTATGCCTCTTGAGGTGAGATTCTCAAACTGATTACACATCTTTGTCTACCCTAGTATACTGTGGACATCTTTAGACAGGGATTCTTAACCATCTTTCTATCCTTACTTTCTTAACCATCTTTCTATCCTTACTGTCTAGTATATAATATAGTACCTGGGACACAGGATGTAGGTGAGTGAGTGAAGGAATGAAAATTAGAAGAACTACATGTTTTAATTCTCTTTTATTTCATAGGCCCCTTTACTGAGAGGAATAAGGGGTTAAGGTTATTTCTGCAAAATCTATCCAATTTCCACTCTACAGAAAGAGCTTTCAATCTATTTCCACTTCTTTCAGTTTTTAATTTCTGTGAATATATAGTAGGTGTATATATTTATGGGATACATGAGATATTTTTATACAGGCATGTAATGTGAAACAAGCATATCAGGATAAATGAGGTATCCATTGCCTTAAGCATTTATCCTTTGAGTTACAAACCATCAAATTACACTCTTTATTTTAAAACAAGCCTGTAATCTCAGCACTTTGGGAGGCTGAGGCGGGCGGATCACGAGGTCAAGAGATCGAGACCATCCTGGCCAACACGGTGAAACCCCATTTCTACTAAAAATCAAAAAAAATAGCTGGGTGTGGTGGCATGCGCCTGTAGTCCCAGCTACCTGGGAGGCTGAGGCAGGAGAATTGCTTGAACCTGGGAGGCAGAGGTTGCAGTGAGCCAAGATCGCCACTGCACTCTAGCCTGCTGCCTGGTGACAGAGCAAGACTCTGTCTCAAAACACACAAAAAAACATATAATTAAGTTACTATTGACCATAATCACCCTGCTGTGCTATCAAATAGTAGGTCCTATTTGTTCTTTATTTTTTTTTACTCATTTACTATTCCCACCTTCCCCTTCTTTTTCTGATCAACTAACTTTCCTTCCTTCTCAATAAATATACAAATCAACCTTCTAGAAAAAATAAGTCTTTCTCCCTAAATGTTACATGACTATTTATCTACTGTCTTAAAAAATTATTGCAGCCTTCAGGATTCTTTCCTTCTCTTTTAGGAATTTACATACTTTGTTCCAACCACTCCACTCCATTTCCTTCATCCACCATCTTCCCATTTCTCCATAGGAGAAACTGGAAACGTTCCCTACAACTCTCACAACTCTGCCCCTCAGGACTTACCTGCCTACCCCAGCTCGAGGTCCCAAAGCCCCCTGCCCAACCATATCATGTGACCAGTAGTTCTCATCCTGGGACAACTGTTGGCAACATCTGGAGACATTTTTAGCTGTCACAACTAGATACTACTGGCATCTAGTGGCTTGAGGCTGGAGATGCTGCTAAACATCCTACAACACACAGGGCAGCCTTTGACAACAAAGAATTATACCCTAAAAACATCAATAGTGCCACTATTGTGTGTGTGTGTGTGTGTGTGTGTGTGTGTGTGTGTTTTAAATTCCTAAATCTTCACACATGCCACATACATCTCAGTACTGATAGTTTTTCCCATACTCCACCTCTGTTCATGTCTGAAGCCACTTCACTTTAGCCTCACTGTTGTGAGTCACAGAGAGAACAAGGGGCAGCATTCCTCATCTTCTTACCCCAATATCTATACAAGAGGGATAGGAAGGTAAAAAGATAAACACGGATAAATTCTTACTCTATTCTGTTCTGAGCCTCTTGCAAAGTCATCTTCTAAATGCTTCAGATAGGCTTCATTGCAGCTTATTTTTTACCAATTTCACTATACTTTATCCTACTATCTCCAACATTCTTCTTGTCTTTGAGAAACTTGCTGGAAATAACTTGTCTGACATGAAATGTATTACATTTCTATGACATTTTACACTAATTATTGCTCTTTCTAAAAATACCCAGGCTTTTACTTTTTAGCCAATTTTTTTCTTTCCAAAACAGAGGGTGAACTGGGTCAATTCTGATATTAATTTTAGCTATGCCGTATCAACTTCTGGACACAAGCAGCTAAAGAGAAACTGGAATGGGAAGAAAATTACATTCCTGCTCTGTTTTCTGGTTAGGAATGAGCAGACTTTAGAAAAACAAGGCCAAAGCATGGTTTGCACCAAGCTGAAAACATGCCCTTGAAAGCTGAGGCATCAGTTGTGCCTGTGAAATGGTAAACAAATCTGGTAATGGTAAACAAGCCATAGCTTTGGCTTATTTGCAATAAGGAACAAATCAATTGAAGAATTTCATATTCCCCTTCAGAAGCAAACCATAAAGAGCTATGAGACTTCCCAAACAATTGGGATAAATGTGAGAATTTAATAAATAAAATGAAACAAACAGAAGGAAATAAAAAGGAGCAAAATGCTTCTTAAAAAGCTAAAAACATTTTAGGAAGTGTGAGAATAATAATTACTAAACCCACATGTCTGTGACAAATGAATTGCAATCAAAGGCCAGAGTACAAATAAGAATTATTCATTAACTTGCACTGTAGCATCTGCTACTTGTTATTTCAGCAAATGAATTGTGCAGTAATGACAGTGAATTCTAAACTTGAATATCTAATAATCAAACAGTCATTCCTGCTTCCTACTTGCAAGAAAAAGAAACTAAAAGAAAGGAAGAAAAAAACTAAAAGTTATGAAAAAAAAATGTTAAACTGATTTCAAGACTGGTCATATAATTCAGTATACCATTCAAACTGGGCAGCAGGCTTCCCACTGATCTAGCTGCTGAATACAGAGGTTTTTATGGTAACAGGTGAGCTCTAACATGGCAGCCCAGTATTTTACATCCTTGCTACATTTTGATAATGGACTCACATTCTTATTCCTTTTCCATAAACAAAGCATTCAGTTGTTCATTCATCCCACTCTAGCCAAGGAGTACCACTCCATAATGGAAACCATCCTCCAGGCAATGGGTTTTGGCTATTAATTACTGGGATGTCAAATGAGAAAATATGTGATTGGTTAAGCTTAGAAACAAGTTCAGGAATGAAAAATATATAAATTTGAAAGCAGACATTGTTTAACAATTGCTATGGGAAACGGATTCTGGATTGCACATAAAGTTTTAAAATAACTTCAGGTCTCCTGAGCTAATTTTTTTTTTTTTATGATAGCACTCGGTGCCAGTGAAGAACATTTATATTTTGTGACTGCACAGTGTATTTTGAACATACGTCCAATATCTTGGAATTTCCTACCTTGTGAACCTACCTCCCCAAAGTAGAAGGCTGGAACTTGCTCTCCTGGGCTCCTTTTGCGTAAGAGCCCATGCATGTGACAAAGTACCAACCAACCATGAAAACATCTATGAGAGGCTACAATTTGAAATAAAGTAATGGGAAAAGTAAGGCATCTCATGGAATATTCTGGCAAGGAAAGAGACATAAGGCAAAATACAACCAGTGGAGGTGGTAAGGACACAAGTCCAGGGGAGTGTCCCAGTAATGGTGACTGTTCCCAGTGGAAACCACATTATTCTTGGTTAGATAGCTTCCAAGCCTGATTCTTTACTCCTTGCCAACTTTTAAATACCCAATGTCCTTTTTAAAAAATTCCTCTTCTGTTTAACGAGCGTAAGTTTTGTTTCAGGCATTCAATGTGTATTTATTGAGTGCCTACTATGTTCCAGGAACTGGTTTTTAGCAATGATCAAAACAGAAAATGATTCTTGTCCTAATGAAGCTTACACTCTAGTGGGGACACAAATGAGAAATAAAATAAACAAATGTGTGATAATGCTATGTGCATTTTAATAGGCACTATAAGCCAATAAGTACTATAGAGAAAAATTAAGCAGGAAAAAAGAAATGTCAGCGTGGAAGTGGGTGTAGTATACTTAAATAGGGAGGTGAGGAGAGGACTCACCAAGGTGACATTTGAATAAAGATCTGAAGGAGGTAAAGGAATGAGTCAAATTGATATATAGGACAGCATTCTAGGTAGGAGGAATACTTTTGTACTTGGCACATTCAAAAAAGAGCAAAACTGCCAGTGTGGTTAGAACACAGCAAATGAGGGAATAAGTAGTAGGAGATGAGGAACAAAGAGAAGTGTGATCAAGAAGTGTTTGTCGGTCATTGCAAAGGCTCTGAGAGTAGAAGCCACAGAAGGGTTTTGTGCAAAGGAAACAGGTTCCGATGTATGATTTAACAGAATTATTGTGGTTGGTGTATCAAAAACAAATTGGGGAGAGAGCAGGCAAAAGCAGAAGAGAAAATGGAGGAAGCTACTGGAATAATCAAGGTAAGACATGAAGGTTGCTTAGTTCACAGTGATAATTAGTCTGGGTGAAGAGAGAATCTGATTGTGGATATTTGTTAGGTTTTTGCTTTTTTGAGATGGGGTCTCATCATGTTGCCCAGCCTGGTCTTGAACTCCTGGGTTCAAGCAGTCCTCCTTCCTTAGCCTCCTAAGTAACTGGGATTATAGGTATGCACCACTGTGCCTGGGTATTTCTGAATATATTTTGAAAGTATAACTGACATAATTTGTTCATGGATTATTTTGGCGACATTTTGAAGACATAAAGCTTCTGACAACTAGAATTAGCATGTATGATTTAATGCAGTTTCTAAGAATCAAAAGCCAGAAATATGTATTAAAATATTAGTAGTGCTATAACCCCCCAACACTGATATACTGACACAGAGCTTTAGAGTCAACACCATCTGATGCATATAATAAAATATATCACCATTATGATGCTGAACTCATTCTGTAAAGTGTTTATTTTCAGCACTATAGTGCAAGACATAGTAATCTAGTAATATCACCAAATATTTTAAATAGCACTAGAGTTTACAAGGCACTTTAACATCCATCCTTGAACACACACAGATTCTGTAACTCACAAAGTGCTACATCACAACTATACTCTGAAGTAGGATTTCACCATCACCTGTTTCACTTTCTTAGTTATAAAAAAATACTTTCTATATATGTTTCTTGAACACTAAGCCCATATATTCTGGACTGACTGGGCCCCCACAAAATTCATACATTGAAGCCCTAACCTTTAGTATGTCTGTATTTGGAGATGGGGTGTTCAGGAGGTAATTAAGGTTAAATGAAGTCATAATGGCACTGTATTAGTCCATTTTTCATGCTGCTGTTAAAAACAGAGTCAAGACTGGGTAATTAATACAGAAAAAAGGGTTTGGTGGACTTACAGTTCCATGTGGCTGGGGAGGTCTCACTATCACTGCAAAAGGCAGGGAGGAGCAAGTCACATCTTACATGGATGGCAGCAGGCAAAGAGAGAGCCTGTATAGGGAAACTCACATTGCTTTAAACCATCAGATCTTGTGACACTTACACAAGAACAGAACAGGAAAGACCCACCCCCATGATTCAGATATCTCCCACCAGGTTCCTCCCACAACACATGGGAATTACGCGAGCTTAAGATGGGAGTTCGTGGAGACCCAAAGCCAAACCATATCATCTCACCCCTAGCCCCTCCTAAATCTCATGTCTTCACATTTCAAAACCAATCATGCCTTCCCAACAATACCCCCAAAATCTTAACTCATTTCAGTATTAACTCAAAAGTCCAGAGTCCAAAGTCTTATCTGAGACAAGGCAAGTCCCTTCTGCCTATAAGCCTGTAAAATTAAAACCAAGTTAGTTACTTCCTAGATACAATGGGGGTACAGGCATTGGGTAAATATAGCTGCTCCAAGTGGGGAAACTGGCCAAAACAAAGGGGCTACAGGCCCCACACAAATCCAAAATCCAGTGGGGCAGTCAAATTTTAAAGCTCCAAAATGATCTCCTTTGACTTCGTCTCTTATATCTGGGTCCACAATGATGCAAGAGGTGGGTTCCCATGGTCTTGGGCAGCTCTGCCCCTGTGGATTAGCAGGATACAGCCTCCCTCCTGGCTGCTTTCATGGGCTGGTGTAAGTGTCTGCAGCTTTTCCAGGCACAAGGTGCAAGCTATCAGTGGACCTACCATTCTGGGGTCTAGAGGACGGTGGCCCTCTTTTCACAGCTTCAATAGTCAGTGCCCCAGTAGGGACTCTGTGTGGGGCTCCAACCCCATATTTCCCTTCCACACTGCCCTAGCAGAGGTTCTCTATGAAGGTTCCACCCCTGCACCACACTTCTGCCTTGGCATCCAGGTGTTTCCATACATCTTCTGAAATCTAGGTGAAGGTTCCCAAACTCCCATTCTTGATTTCTGTGCACTTGCAGGCTCAATACCACGTGGAAGCTGCCAAGGGTTTTTGGGCTTGCACCCTCTGAAGCCAAGGCCCAACATCTATGTTGGCCCCTTTTAGTCACAGCTGGAGCAGTTGGGACAGAGGGCACCAATTCCCCAGGCTACACACAGCAGGAAGACACTGGGTCTGGCCCACAAAACCACATTTTCCTCCTAGGCCTCAGGGCCTGTGATGGGAGGGGCCGCCGCAAAGGTCTCTGACATGCCCTGGAGACATTTTCCCCATTGTTTTGGTGATTAACATTTGGTTCCTTGTTACTTATGCAAATTTCTGCAGCTAGCTTGAATTTCTCCTCAAAAAATGGGATTTTCTTTTCTATTGCATTGTCAAGCTACAAATTTTCCAAAGTTTTATGCTCTGTTTTCCTTTAGAAACTGAATGCCTTTAACAGGACCCAAGTCACCTCTAGAATGTTTTGCTGCTTAGAAATTTCTTTCACCAGATACCCTAAATCATCTCTCTCAAGTTCAAAGTTCTGCAAATCTCTAAGGCAGGGGCAAAATGCTGCCAGTTTCTTTGCTAAAACACAACAAGAATCACCTTTGCTCCAGTTCCCAATAAGCTCATCTCCATCTGAGACTATCTCAGCCTGGATTTCATTGTCCATAGCATTATCAGCATTTTGGTCAAAGCCACTGAACAAGTCTCAAGGGAGTTCCAAACTTTCCCACATTTTCCTGTCTTCTAAGCCCTCTAAACTGTTCCAATCTCTGCCTGTTACCTAGTTCTAAAGTCTCTTCCACACTTTCAGCAACACCGCCACCCCCCTACACTGGTACCAATTTACTGTACTAGTCCATTTTCATGCAGTTGATAATGACATACCCAAGACTGGGTAATTTATACAGGAAAAAGGGTTTAATGATCCTACAGTTCCACGTGGCTGGGGAGGCTTCACTCTTGTGGTAAAACGCAAGGAGGTGCAAGTCACATCTTACACGGATGGCAGCAGGCAAAGGAGAGCTTGTGCAGGGAAACTCATTTTTCAAAACCATCAGATCTACTGAGACTTATTTACTATCACAAGACCAGCCCAGGAAAGAGCCACCCCCATGATTCAAATATCTCCCATCAGGATCCTCCTACAATGTGTGGGAATTATGGGAGCTACAAGATGAGATTTGGGTGGAGACACACCTATATTAGGCACCCTAATGCAATAGGACTAATGGCCTTATAAGAGGAAGGCAAAGAGATATCTATTTCTCTCTGCATACACACACACACTGACAAAAGGCCATGTGAGCACACGGTGAGATGATAACTCCCAACAAACCAAGGGAAGAAGTCTCAGAATGAAACCTATCTTGCTGGCACCTTGAACTTGGACTTCCCAGGTTCCAGAACTCTGGAAAAACACATTTCAGTTGTTAAACCATCCAGTCTGTGGCATTTTGTTGTGGCAGCCCATGATGACTAATACACCACATTACAGAAGGGAAAGGTGGTCTTGATTTGGGCCAATTACGTATACACACAAAATCCCAAAACTGTTCATTCACAATTTCATTTTCAGGCCACAAATCTACAAGCCAATGAGCCTAGAATCACTGCTTGGATCTCTTTAACTTATCCTTAAGTTCCATATACAGCCACAGGGTGTTAGTCATAGACTCTGGGTGAGCAATATGAAGTGACACCATGGTCACAGAGAATCTCCAACAATCCCCTTCATACCCTCAATACTTATACTGTCCAGTACATTAGTCACTAGCCATATGTACATATGGAATATGTATATAAATATTTGATATATAGCTAGTCTGATATGATATGCTATAAGAATACAATACATACCAGATTTCAAAGACTTAGTATGAAAAAATGTGAACTATATTAACTTTTATGTTAATTACTGGTGAAATAATATTTTTGATATATTTAATAAAATATAAAATTTATAAAACTATATTAATATATAAAATTATAATATATTTAAAATATATTATAAAAATTAACTTCACCTTTTTTGTTTTTAATGTAGCTAATAAAAAATTTTAAATTACATATATGGCTCACATTAGTATCTTGCTTTATATTTCTATTGGACAGTGCTAATTCACACACACACTTAGTTCTCTTGATATATAATACTCACTCCTTCCTTGAAGTCCCTGCTCCAGCTCTTCTTGAGTCTTGTCTTCAAAGGACATTCTCAATCTTTTTCTATTCAAACTGATTCTGCTACTGATAGCAGTCAGGTTTCAGAACATGAGTGTGCATGACGCAGAGGAGAAAAGTTCTCATGGAGGTCTGCCCCCCATGTAACTATCTGATGTAATTAGGTATTTTTCCTCACCACACTGATGCTTTTTCTGCTTTATGACCTTAGGCAACATTAAAAACCCATCCTTTTTTTTAAAAATTGAGACAAGGACTTACTCTGCCACCTGAGCTGAGTACAGTAGTGCAGTAATAGCTCACTGCAGCCCCAACCTCCCAGCCTCAAGTGATCCTCCCACTTTGGCCTGCCCCAGTAGCTGGGACGATAGGCACATGCCACCACATCCAACTAATTATTTTTTTTTTTTGGTAGAGACAGGGTCTTGCTATGTTGCCCAGAGAGGTCTTGAATTCTTAGACTCAAGCAATCCTCCCACCTCGAACTCCCAAAATGCTGGGATTACAGGTGTGAGCCAGTGCGCCTGGCCAAAAACATGCACCCCTCTATTAAGATAGCCTCAAGATATTCAACATTCTAGAAAATGGAAGAGAGTGACAGGGAAGAGAACCTCCTCCCACCACACAAAATGATTTTGATTCATTATTACTTTCCCAATTTTACAAGAGGAAGCAAATGTTCAGAGGTGTTAAATTTGTTACCCAAAGTCACAGAGCTGTACATAATTAATGCTGAAGTCTAGGATCTGACCTTTATTCATTCCTTTCACCATTATATCACAATATCATATAGCTCGAAAATTAAAATTTTGACAAGTCAAAACTTTAGACTATCTGGGTACGGAATAAGACAGGGGGTGGTCTTCACTACAAATATCAATTTCCAGAAAGTATCTAAAGAATAGTTATTTTCTGACTCTTTGGAATATAATCATGTGGGAAATTATGTTAACTACTCAATTTATTCAATAAAGCAATTCACAGAATTGTTGTAATTATAGATTGTATTAGTCCAATTTCATGTTGCTAATAAGGACATATCCCAGACTGGTAATTTATAAAGAAAAGAGGTTTAATTGACTCACAGTTCAGCATGGCTGGGGAAGTCTCAGGAAACTTACAATCATGGCAGAAGGTGAAGCAAATACATCCTTCTTCACATGGAGGCAGCAAGGAGAAGTGCAGAGTGAAGAGGAAGAAAGTCCCTTACAAAATCATCAGGTCTCATGAGAACTCACTATCACCAGAACAGCATAGAGGTAACTGCCCCTACGATTCAATTACCTTCCCCCAGGTCCCTCCCATGACACATGGGAATTATGGGAGCTATAATTCAAGATAAGATTTAGGTGGGGACACAGCCAAACTATATCATTCCAACCATGTTTCCCTCCAAATCTCATGTCCTCACATTTTAAAACACAATCATGCCTTCCCAACAGTCCCTCAAAAGTCTGAACTCATCCCAGCATTAATTCAAGAGTAAGTCCTAAGTCTCATTTGAGACAAGGCAAGTTCCTTCCACCTATGAGCCTGTAAAATCAAAAGCAAATTAGTTACTTCCTAGACACAATGGAGGAACAGGAACTGGGTAAATACACCCATTCCAAATGGGAGAAATTGGCCAAAACAAAGGAGCTACAGGCCCCATGCAAGTCTGAAATCCAGTTAGGCAGTCATTAAAAATCCAAAATGATCTCCTTTGACTTTATGTCTCACATCCAGATCATACTGATGCAAGCAGCAGGCTCCCATAGCCTTGGGCAACTCTGCCACTGTGGCTCTGCAGGATACATCCCACTCCTGGCTGCTTTCAGGAGCTGGTGTTCTTTGTGGCTCTTCTAGAAGCATAGTATAAGCTATCAATGGAGTTACCATTCTGGGGTTTAGAGGACAGTGGCCCTCTTCTCAGAGCTCCATGAGGTAGTGCCCCAGTGGGGACTCTGTGTGGGGACACTAACCCCACAATTCCCTTCCACGCTGCCCTAGCAGAGGTTCTCCATGATGATGGACAGCCCTTCTGAACCTTGCTTAAACAGGTTAGTGTAAAAACCAGCTGGAAATAAAATGAACTGTCAAAATCTGTTTGCTTTTCCCCCCAGTTTTTTTAGTTACAGTCAAAATAAGAGCCACTAGAATTAAGAAAATTTGCCACCAGAAGTCAGTTTACTTGTAATTAAGGTAAGTTTCTAATGTTTCAAAATTTAAGAATCTGATAATTACCAGTAAGTAGGAAATGAACAAAGAATGATTTTATAAACCTGCTTCAAGGTTATTTGAGAATTTTAATATCAAAGATTTAAAAACACTGATGCTACTGAAAGCATATTACTATTGTAATATAGGTATAAAATTATAGCTGCCAAAAAACCATTTCAGAAAAAGTATCATAAACACAAAAACTCAGAGTTGTAATAAGTCTCCTTACAGATAACTTTGCCACAATATTAAAAGGCAAACAACAAAAAACCCTCTGGTAAGTTATTAGAATAAATGTTTACTTATTTAGAAAAAAATATTTTTTATTCCCAGCAATATACCCATATAATTAAAAATATAACTAAAAACATAAAACAGCACAAATTAAAATATTTTCCTCGAAGTTGTTTCAATATTTTTCATTTCTTTTTTAGAGGAAATGAGGTCTTGCTATGTTTTCCAGGCTGGACTCAAACTCCTGGGCTCAAGCGATTCTCCCACCTCAGCCTCCCAAGTCGCTGGAATTGCAGTCATGCACCACCATGCACAAAGTCCAGTTCCAACATTTTTCTAAGAAATGTTTCTTTTGCTTATATTTTGAAATTAAGGACTGTCCTCAGGACAGAGAAATAAAGTTCATTAAAAAAAATTAATTCAAAATAACCCCAACAGCACAAGAGCCCAAAAAGGAAGTTCAGCTAACTAGATAAAGTGGGGTTTTTTGTTTGTTTTTTAAAAAGGTAATTTCTAAACACTCTAAAAGATGAATTATATCCTTTCGATATTACTAAGTTGAACTGCGAAACACAATATTATGAATTCATAGTATCAAGACCCATTATTTTGGAGAAACCTAAGTATATGACTGTATCTTCTATAAATTAATGACAAAAAAAGTAGTTATTTTATTCTGGATCACTACAAGTTTTATTTCTGTGTTTTCAGAAAGTGTCTTGGTTTGTTACTTAAATGGAATGGTCTATTACTGTTGGAACACTAGGCAATAATGGTTGTAAAGCTCCAAATTTGTAGGATAAAAAAAAAAAAGCTACAAACTGAGTATTTTTTAAAGTACATAAAAGTTTAAAGTAAACCTGTGATTAAATTCACAAACTCACAATCTAATTACTTGATGTTTATTAATATTTGTTTTAAGGGCAACTTAAGACAATGACACTAACATTAAATTTATCTTGCCCAACTTAACTCCCTCCCTGTTCTTTGGTTAACAGGACTCCCTTCTTTTGCAGAACTTAACTGCTTCCTATTCTGTTTCTGTTGACACTGCCATTCAAAATCCCACATTCTCAGGTTTTTAGGGAAAAACAGTTGGATACACTAACTGCACTGGGAGGGAGAGAGTAAAGAGTAGAAAGGCACAATCTATTTCTATAACTTCCCAAAGAGGGAGGAGATGTTTATCTTTGCATTTTCCTGAGGGCAACAATATAGAGGAAGTCTTCCCTTTACTAAAAAATATCAGAATTTCCCCCTCCCTTCATAATATATTGCTATAAAATCACATAAGCCTTTTTCCTATCAGGGCATTAATGTTAATCATTTCTAGTCATCAGCATAAAAGACCTGTTAATTATTGTTAACTTCTTATATTGATCTTAAAAAGCATCCTAATATTTGAAATGATGTAAACCAGGAGAAGGGAAAGTGAACAGGAGTGGGGGTAGGGCACATTTGGCCATAGTCAAGGATTGCAAAGGCTGGGAGATAAGAATATGGAGGTTCATTACACTATTCTATTTTTGTGCATGTTCAAAATTTGCCATAACATAAACTTTTAAAAAGATCTTTGTTGACACATCACCTGCTTAGACTGATAATTCTCAAGGATCTCCATGTACCACTTTCTTGGAGTTTCTCCATTCAATCAGCCTTGAGGAAGGAAATATTTTTCCCTTCTCAAAGCTCAGAATTATTTTATAAACAGTTTCAAATATTTCCATATGCTTTAAAAAAGAGCATTATGAGTCAATAATGCATATATCCCTAAGACCCCACACCATTAAATCTTTAGGAAATCAATTTCCTAACCCACTCTTTTTATTTATTGCATTACTTTTCCCCTTGTGTAGACAACTCATTTACTAATTAATATTTATTCACCTGTCAGAATTGCCTTTATATAACTGATTTCCATAATGTTTCTTAGATTACAATCTCCAAATGGACAAGGATTTAACTTCCTTGTACAGTGCATTGCTTAGTGCCAGTTGTTAAACTGTCACAGAAAATGTGTGTCAATTCTAAACACCTAGAAAGGAAACATATTTCTCTGTTATCCTGCATTGACTGATGACTTTGGATATACTGTATA
This sequence comes from Cacajao melanocephalus, assembly GCA_963573385.1. NCBI lineage: Eukaryota > Metazoa > Chordata > Mammalia > Primates > Pitheciidae > Cacajao > Cacajao melanocephalus. The sequence continues at coordinate 64,128 of CAUYLG010023819.1, forward strand.
ATGTGAATCATTATAGGGGTATAAATAACTCATCTCTAGACTATAAATTTTACTAGACAAAAAAAAGTACAGAATCAAGCAAACAACTGAGACATCAATGTAATTTTTCTTTCCGTGTTTTTCCAGCTATACCTTAGATCACAGTTTTACCAGTTTCATATCAGACCTCAACATCACAGCAACTCTATTATTTGTCATGGGCTGAGGACAAGAAATGTGTGTTCAAATTCACCTTATTCTAACAATAAGGCAATTAAGCTCAAAGGAAAGCTGATTTCTAACTACAAATGTTCTTTGTTCTTTTGCAAGATAACATTTTTAAACCTGCTTAAATCCAGAGAGATTTTTATTCCACAATTAGATTTTTACATCAATAAAATCTTAGATATAACAATATAGATGAAGAAACAATTTAATTTGCATTGAAATAAATATGAGACATACAAAGCACATACAGTGAAAAAGGGTCACAATAAATTACAAGCAGAGACATTATTTCACTCAATCTCCAAAGAAAGCCCTTGATACTTCTAATTTCACACCATCAAATTTATCATTCTTGCTGATTTAAGCAGAACACAAAACAAATATGGATCCCAGGGCTTACTTTCACAGGTACCAGCATGGATAATTTACTACAGTGATCCAATTTGGAAATCAGTAGGGACCAGTAAATCGCTGCATAAAGAAAGAGTGAATGAGGTCCTTTTTCCTTAGTGTCAGCAGGCTATGATTATTATGTTTATTAGATTTTCATGAAAGGACTTCACATTTTCTCAAATATGCAGGAGAATTATACTTCCCCTTTGAGCCCTACATTAGCATTTGTGTGCTTTGGTCTTGAATACAGGGAAGTGAATTTTTCAATTTATTTTATAAATTTATATAGTCTGGATAGTATTGGCCTGAAGAATGTAACTCCCCAATCTGTAAAGTATTAGATATTAAAAATGGATTCAGGAGAAGTTACTAAGAAATGCTGACATACTGTATATACAAATTTTTAGTTCAATATATCCCATTATATAAAGCACCAGAAGTAATGCATTTATAAATCAAGCCATTTTTTATGACCCTGTTTCTTTGTAACCCTTTTACATTTGTTCCAATATACACACATCATAAATGTTACTTGCTCAATATTTCACCTATTTGGTCTCAACTTAAAAATATATGTAGGCAAAAATTAATATCAAAAGGAACTGCACTATCTAAAAGTTACAAAAGAAAATAGTAAAACTTTGGAATTAAACTGTCATGAACCGAGAAAAAAAGGTTAGTTCCAAAGTGCTAAGCGTATCAAGTGAGTAGCTTCAAAAGGCTAGATAACATGAAATGATTCTTAGGCCATTCCTTCTTCAGGAATATGAGCTAATTTTTAGATTCCAGTAAAGATATCCATCTATAATTTTTTCCTATTGTTTTCTAAGAAAGGAATCTGCTCTAGACTTTAAAATACCGTACTTTACCGCTTGTCACATCAACTGAAACAATGCAGGTCAGATTTCCTATACGCACAAGAGGAGAAAGGCTATAGAGTTAATTCATTATATAGGAATATGTTCCTTCTAAAAAACCCACGTGAACACCGCCTTAGAACATAAATATTTCCTAGAATAGTTACCACCAGGAAACCTCCCAAACTTTTAGCAGCTCCTTTATCCTTAATAGCAGATCTAATTGTAACTTTCTACCCTGAATATAAGACTGTTCCTTAAAACAATCTCTGGAAATAACTCCTAGATTTACACAGGTATGCCTTTGGTATACTAAATGTTGAGCTATAATATTATACAGGCTCTGTGAAATTTTCCTAATCCTAGATTCCAATGAGTTGAAGAGAAACTAGTTGTCTCAGTCAGGCGTGGTGGCTCACACCTAAGCCCAGCATTTGGGAGGCCAAAGCAGGCAGATCACTTGAGGCTGGGAGTTCAAGACCAGCCTGATCAACATGGTGAAATTAAAAATACAAAAATTAACTGGGCATGGTGGTGCACACCTGTAGTCTCAGCTAGTAGGAAGGCTGAGGCATAAGAATCCCTTGAACCCAGGAGGTAGAGGCTGCAGTAAGCTGAGACAGCACCGCTGCACTCCAGCCTGGGCAAGAGAGCAAGACTCTGTCTTAAAAGAGAGAGAGAGAGAGAGAGAGAGAAACTAGTTGTCTCTACAAGCCAAGTTTAATTTTCAAATCTAGGTATCATTACTGATACAGTATCTACAAATTTCAATATGCTTTTATATTACTATGAAAAGTCTAAATTTCAAAAGAGGTTGAACTGGCTATATCTAGTTTACCTACAAAATGATAATGAAAACATTTTAAATACCATTTGCTACACATCTGAAAATGAAGGAGAAAGGACAATTGTATATTAGTGTATTTCAGTGTTTTAGGCACTTACCATGAAAAGAAAAAACTGGATAGACCATGATTTGAATGATGTCACTCCAAACTGTGGCTTATTTTACTGATTTCCTAGAAAGCACATATTGACAGGGTACTTCTTTTGAATAATTCAGTATTTTAAAAATGTAGGCCAGGTGTGGTGGCTCACCTGAGGTCAGGAGTTCAAACCAGCCTGGCCAACATGGTAAAACCCCATCTCTACTAAAAGTAAAAAAATTAGCCGGGCATCGTGGCAGGTGCCTTAAATCTCAGCTACTTGGGAGGCTGAGGCAGGAGAATTGCTTGAACCTGGGAGGCAGAGGTTGTAGTGAGCTGAGATCACGCAATTGCACTCCAGCCTGAGCAACAAGAGTGAAACTGTCTCAAAAAAAAAAACGCTTATTTAATATTTTTTCAATCTCGAATGATTACATATTTAAAAGGGCCAAGGAATTCAGATACTTAGTTTTACAGCTGACTCAGCACTTTTGGTGGCATTTAACCTTCGAACACAACATGTGAGAATGGGGGGCTACCTGAGGAAAGAGTGCCACCTACTGAAAATAAACGTTAACTGTCCATGGCAGTTGATAATAAACAAATATTAATAAACATCAAGTAATTAGATTGTGAGTTTGTGAATTTAATCACAGGTTTACTTTAAACTTTCCTTGAAGTTTTCAGTTCCAAGTATAAAAAACTAGTCTAACTTGCGTGACAGCTTTGAGACTCAGATTCTAGAGGTGGTGGTCAGAATAACTATGCTAATCAAAATAAACTCCTTAACATTAGCATTAGTTAAAATTATTCACCTCAATCTCTCAAAATTAATTTATTCTGAACTAAAACTTAAAAAAACTTAATCTCTCAGTTCTGTTTGTCTTATTACACATATACTCATCTTCTTTTCCAGAAAAAAAATTTGTGTCCTAAACTTGCAAACCTAACCTGAATTTTTTATCTGGACTTTTAGGAAGAAGGATGTATTGATAGTTTTATAATTCTTAGCTCTATAACAGAACCTATTAATTTTTCATTACTTTTAGTTTAGTATTATAGCTGGCCTTGATTTTCTCTGTAAGGGACATTCTTAAATAGTCAAATCAATTTTCTACAAAAAGCTTGCTTGCTTGCTTTCTTCCAGGAGCATTTACCTCTAAATTTTATTCCAAAAAAAATTAAATACAAATTGCATTTAAGAAATTTCTCTTTAGGGTTAGGGTTGGGGGAAAAAAAGATAAATTTCTCTTTAGACTGATCAACTATACAAAAGGATACAGAATCCTTGCTAAAATAGATTTTATATAAGGCTTCCACCTATCCAAAAGGGTTTAATATTTAAAAGTGCTAGAACAATGGCACTACACCACTTCCTGAAGATTATAGACACTCTGGATGTTAAAGGAGCTTCTTTTAAACCTGTAACTAACAATAAGTTCAACGATGCAGTAAAGAGTTGATTTCTCTTACATTCATTCTATATATTGCTACTGTATTTCCTTAATTTTAACTTGATAGGTATAAATTTAACACTATTAATTTCAAATTCCAAATCAGCTGGTTGTAGATATTCCTACTGTAGAATTTCTAACTATGAGTTCATGCAAAATAAGCATCTAGTAATGCTCAAATTGTAAAATTTACTTTTTCATGAGTTTGAGTATCTTTTTTGTATATTAAGCTTTCCTTTAAGAAACAAATCTTTGTTTCAACTTGTCAAACATGGGTATATCAGAAATATAATTCTGCTATAATGACACAAAAACCTCAATTTATAGCATAGAATGCTGTTTTACATTGTAGTAGTTTTAATGTTAAAACCAACATGTATTATTGACCAATTATCTTGACCAACAGTATTTTTTTAAAATAAAGAGGAAACACTCAAAACAGAGACATACTTACAGATCTTTAAAAGACAATCATGGTTAAAAAAAAAACAATAAAAATCATGGATCATGGTATAAACAGAGCACACAAAAGAAAAATAATTTAAAAAAAAAACCTGCTGAAATTCAAATAAGTTTTATACTTTAGCTAGTAGTATTGTTCCAGGGCTAATATCTTACTTTAGATAAACGTTCTACAGTTATGTAAAATGTTAACATGAGGAGCTAAGTAAAGGGTATGCAAAAGAACTCTCTTGGCCCGGCATGGTGGCTCAAGAGGTCAGGAGATCGAGACTGTCCTGGCCAACGTGGTGAAACCCCATCTCTACTAAAAATATAAAAATTAGGCAGGCATAGTGGTGAGGGCCCGTAGTCCCAGCTACTCAGGAGGCTGAGGCAGGAAAATTGCTTGAATCCAGGAGGCGGAGGCTGCAGTGAGCCGAGATCATACCACTACATTCCAGCCTAGGTGACAGAGTGAGACACTGTCTCAAAAAAACCAAAAAACAAAAACAAAAACCTCCCTTGTACATTTCCGACTCTTCTATAAATCTAAAAGATTTTTTTTAATTATAGGAAAAAACTTAACAGCTTCAACATAAATATGCCTTCAGCTGCCAAAATTTCTTGATATAATTCAAGACTTCATTTTTAAAAACATAATTAGAAATCTGTACTATGTTTACTTAACATTACAGTCATTTTATTGCTTTACAAAGTTTAGTTTCTAAAACCATTAGGTTACTTATATAGTGACAATGAGATTAGCCACACACACAAAATCAACTGCATATTATGAGGCTGCTTCTCCAACTTAGTGAACAAATATTACAAAAATACAAAAATAGCTGATTATATTTAAGCGATCAAGTATAATTTTTCATGTATTTATCCTAAGAATATCCCCTTTCTTTTTTTTTTTTTTCCTAAGACTGGGTTTCACCATGTTGGCCAGGATGGTCTCGATCTCCTAACCTTGTGATCCTCCCGCCTAGGCCTCCCAAAGTGCTGGGATTACAGGCGTGAACCATCACGCCCGGCAGAATATCCCCTTTCTATAGATTAGGAAGATGAACAAAAATAAAAATAATGCTACTGATAAATTACTAATGAATGTATTTGAGAAATCCAAATTACATGCAGACAGAAAACTGGTCACAAAAACCATTACATTACTCTATACTAAAACTGTACAATGTTTTAAACATTTCCAATCATGCAACGGTAGCAAAGATCAGTATGAATTTTATAAAAAAAGTTGATGGAAGCTCAATGAACAGGATTTAACACATTTTACAACCCAAACCAAAGTTGCATAATACATCCAATTCCCCTAAATGTATCTATGCATTAAGAGACTGGAATGCACACTATTCCCCCACAACTCACCCCCTACCCCATTCCTAATCAATTACCTTACCTATAAAATCTTCCATTTAACCTTTTAAGTCAGATTTGATGGGTAAACATGAACTCTACAGGATACTCTCCATTAGCATTTCAGAATAGACACACATATAGTCAGATGCTGAATCTTCAGTTACATTCCTTTCAAAAGGCATCTAAACTGTTGCAATTGTCTATGAAAATTCAAGCCTAAGAAACCAAGAAAACCGGCAGTCAAGATTCGGAACTAGGTAGTTCTACAAACTATAATACGGATAATATATATGCCCACATTAGTAAAAGAAGGATTTCCTATTTGAGAAATGTTTCTCAATGGCTCTGTGAAAGGAAAGCTGTGTCACTGCTGCTTTCTGCTTTCAATAGCTAGGTGACCCCAAAAATTTATCCAATTGGCTAAGACACTTACAGTTGAGCCTTTTAAAACATACTCAAGGCCACAGAAGTACTTATGGAAATAAAATTTTAGAAGGTCATAGTTTAAGATACATAGAATTCTTCTTATAATGGTACATTCAAAACACATCTGTCCTAACAAAGCAGCATAAAACCAATTAAAAAACAATTAGAAATTAAATACACTGAGAAATGTTAAAATCATTAACCAAAATTACTGAATGGTAGAATACTGTCTCAAAATATACTGAATTCACATATGTGTATCAACATAATGAACTTATGCCAGATAGAAACTCAGGTTACCAATTAGGTTGAAACAAATTTTAGAGCTGTTTTTACAGGAGAAATAAATGTACTTCATGATACAGGCACAACAGCATCTTTTTTTAAAAAAAATTGGTACATTTATCACTAGATACAGACTTCTTTAACCATTAGCAATGCAACGCAGTAAAATTTTCTCAAAACTTCTTAAGCTTGATTTAACATGCCAAGAAAATGATTATTTTTCCACTGAGATGCATTTATGTATATTATGTAAATTGGATTGAGGTCAGTGTAACACCTGGAATTTACAACCCCTAGCAGAAGTACCAGCTGCTAATAATGCTTATACTATATTTATAGCTTATCTAGATGTTAAACTACGGAACTGTTGGTGCCAATCTGCTTATAAAGGCAATGCTCTGGAGACAAAGTCTTCTCACAAACAGTGGGCAAGCAGGTTTCATTATTATGTGTTCAACAACAATCCTCAGTTCATTAAATAAGGTCCTGCAAGATAAAATAGTTTTCTTTGAGAAATGCAAGGAAAAAGCAATACACAGGCTTACCTCACTTTATTGCACTCCATAGATATTTCATTTTTTACAAACTGAACGTTTGTTGCAACACCACATACAGCAAGACTGTCAGTGCCACTTTCCAACAGCATGTGCTCACTTCATGTCTGTGTCACACTTTGCCAAAATTCACCCACTATTCCAAATGTTTTCATTATTACTGTATCTGTGATGGGGATCTGTGATCATGCTCTTTGGTGTTACTATTGCAATTGTTTTAGGGCACCACAAACTGTATCCATGTAAGAAGAAGCACTTAATCAAGGCCATTCCTGGTTGGTCTCTTTCCCTCTCCTCAGACCTACAGCTATTCCCTGAGACACAATATTGAAAGTAGGCCAATTAATAACCTTATAATGGCCTCTAAGTGCTCAAGTGAAAGGAGGGCTCCCATGGCTGTCATTTTAGATCAAAACTAGAAATGATTAAGTTTAGTGAAAAAAGCATGTCTAAAGCCAAAACAGGCCAAAAGCTAGACCTCTTGTGCCAAATAGCCAAGCTGTGAATGCAAAGGAAAAGTTCCTGAAGGAAATTAAAAGTGCTATTTCTGTGAACAGATGAATGACATGAAAGCAGAACAGCCTTACTGCTGATAGTAATGCTGTTGTACACTACAGTAGAGTGTAAACGTAACTTCTGTATGTACTGCAAAACCAAAAAATTCTTCTGACGGCTTTATTGTGATATTCACTTTATTGTGGTACTCTGGAACCACTCCCATAATATTTCTGAAGTATGCCTCTAATGCTAAACAAATGTTGATGAAGGAATATACCATAGCTATTAGAGAATCTGAAGTAAAAGAATAACTAGAATGCATTGTAGAGAAAACACAAAATACACACAATGAAATTCTCACACTGAACACCTACATCTTTTATGGGTGGAAACACTCATTTAACAAAGGTATTTAACAAATGGCTCTCTCTGAAACCTCAGATTAGAGATAATTTATATATTTTCTTTAGAGTAGAGTCACATCATTTTCACATTTAACTTAGGCAATTTCAACAAGTTTTTTTTTTAAAGAGAACAAGAAAAAGTATATAACATGGGCAGTGTTATATAGTTATTCACCCACTAGTTCCTTAAATTACATATCGTCCCTCAGAGATTTCCTCATCTGTAAAAAAATCTATAGAGTTGTGGTGAAGTTTAAATGCAACACAGAAGATGCTCAATAAATGTTACTTCCCAGTTGGATCATTACACTGAACTACGACTCTTTTATGCCTTCAGACTTAAGCCCAAGTCCTCAACGTAACACTTAATACCCTCCACAATCTAGTCTCAATCTAATTTTCTGCCCCATCTCCTGCCACTCCCTGCCCTCACTACTATCATCATCAACTTATGTTGCATGTTTGTGCCCAAAACTATGTGGACTTGGCCTTTGCCTTAACTGCTCACTACTTACAAAATATTATCACATAGCGTACACATCATACATATATTATACAAGCCAGTATATATAAAATCATGTATACTGTACTGACATTTGTAAGTGATATGAAGGATCATCAGGGTTATTTTAACCATTCACAATTTTCATCTTATGTGCTGACTCATCCTGTGTAAAGATAGAGCTCCTATTCTACCTTTCTGTATCCTGCTTTATGATTAGAAAAAAAGCAACAAATCTACTTTTCTAAACAAGTATTTAATATGCTTGCACTGAAAGGCAGGAATAATAATATTTGGAAGGATGCATATTTTTCCAAAACCTTCCCTTCCTGTATCTCCTGTATTCATGAGAGCACCATTATAACTCTCTTAGGATTCCAGGCTAGAAACCTGCAAGTCTTTGACTTACTCTTTTATCGCAAGCCCTAATATCCTACCTCCTAATATCTTTCATATTTGTTCCCTTATTCTTTTACCAATGGATCTGTTCAGGCTCTAGACTGCTAACACTCTCCAAATTGATCTTTTTCTTCTCTTGGTGAGCCTGCAATCCATTTTCTGGAATATTTCTAAATCAGATTTCATCATGGGGGTTCCCAACCCCTCCATGTTACAATCCTGAAAGGCTCTCCTTACCTCAAAATAAAATCCAAACCCTTCCATGATCTAGTCCTTTCTACCATCTACCTTTCTGGGCACAGATATTTATCAATTCTCTATATACTTCCTGAGCTCAAGTAACATTTAACTACGGGTATGCTAAGCACTTTCAGGCACCCATGTGTCAGAACTCAGGCTCATTCTTTAAAAGACTTGGCTTATGTTCCCACCTCCTCAATGAATTCTCATTTGTCTCTGTTCTGTATGCTTTCAGAGCACCTTCATCATCACACTGACTTACATTGCTGTCTAATTTATTCAGCAGTAAGTACCTCTGAAAGCAGATATTTCAATTCCACATAAGTTCATCAACATACAATCACTGTTTTCTTAACCAATCAGTCAAATGAATAAAGCTAGAAGACATAAGGACTAATGAAATCAATCACTTTCACTAAAGTTACATAGCTAGTTGTTTTGTTACAGGCTGCATCACTGGCACAGACCAAGTCAGAGAGTTCCTTAATAGCACTGACAACAGAACTTTGAGCAATGATACAATTTTTGCATATCTGTGCTGACCCACACTTGCTACCAGCAACACATGGCTTTTGAGTACCTACCTGAACTGTGCGCAAAGGAACTGAGTTTTAAGTTTTATGAATTTTATTTAAATGGTCAAAATGTGGTTGCTGTGCTATATTGGACAGCACAGCTATAGACAATCTATACTAGATATCCACAAAGAACTGAAACCACCAACTTGAGAATATTGTAGGTGAAAATGGCACAACTGTGAATATAGGTGGTCTCAAAACCTTTAATTAAAAAAAGTGTAGTATTGAAAACGTAGTTTTATAGCCTGTTTATCAATATTTATAAGTGGAAATATTTTCCATTACCTTTCCACTGGTTTGATTAAAATGTGTGCTTAAAAGAGATCTTTGAAGATGTTTATGAGCACATATTTGTGGTATCTCGATTCACCGCTATCCTTTCCTTTTCAGTCCACTGAAAGCTAAGTTCTAGATGTACTAATATGATTTAAGTGTATGTGGAGAAAATGGGAACAGAGGAGGAGGCACAAAGAAGCACAGAAAAACAAATCTGCTGATTAAAATAATGGATATCAGGGCAAGAGACTAAGATAATGTCTAAAATGAATATAGGGACGAGAAAGCAAAAAGGCTAAAACTCATGAAATCAAGTAAGAATGAATGTTAGCTTGCTACCAGAGACTCATTAAGAACAAATGTCTAAACAAAGCTCTATTTTAGAAAGTATTATAAAAAAAGACATTGCCTAAAAGAGCACAAAAACACTCTGAAAGGAAAATGAGATCATAGAATAATAAACTAGTAAGAACCTAACAGAGTCTAAGTACTTCTAAAATATTACTTCATTTCACCCCCACAAGTGATTTCCTCTACCAATGAAGAAAGCCAAATTTAAATAACTTGCCTAGTCATGCAACTGGTTAATGATGGGCCAGCATTCAAATTCAGTTCTTTTTACTGTATTTACAAAAATATAATATACAGATTGCTCTAATGCACTCATTGAATTTCTGGCTGAATTCTATATTATTTTAAACTTGAAAATAGACTATATTACTATTAGTATCTGAGTATCATTTTTAAAGCTATTAAAAACATCTATTCACTTTAGTTTTGCTCCAACGCTTCAGATCAGAGTGCATAATTTAGTGTATATTAATTTAAACCTGAAAACTATAGTAATTCCCTAAAATTTCTCTGCTTCCGCATTTTTTTGCTTCAAACTCTTCTGGCACAAGGCTATCCGAAGAATGTTCTGACCATGTCAAAACCATCATTCCCATTCACCTAAAAGATAAATTCCAAACTTCTTACCCTAAAACTCAAGTCGTTTTATAACATGGCTCCAATATACCTTTCTAATCTTAGCATCAGCAATTCACCATTTGAGTCAAACTAGGTCTACATAACATTCCTCAAATATGGCTTGGGCTTCTTGTCCCTCTTGCTTCTAACTAATTTCCCACCTAAAGTGTTTTCCCCTATTTTCACTATTCAAAAGCTTTACCCTTTCCACAATCTCAATTTTGTGAAACCTTCCTGGGCTCATCTATCTTCTGCCCCAATGATCTCTCCCTTCTGAGGACTACAGTACTGATATGATAAAGCAAATCTATGGCATTCATTACTGGCTTGTGAATACTGTATCCTAACCATTGTGTATCTAATTGACATGTGCTTTTGTTTCTTCAACTAGGAAAGCTGAGAGTGGAACCTACGTCTTACACATTTTAAAATTTGCTAAGTTTTAGCAGTGCTTTAGAGGTGGCGTAGATAACTCCAGTCTCAGTTTCTAAAAAGAAATACAACCACTTCCTCACCAATCGTAGTACATTTTAAGGCCTAGAACTTAAATTTACAAAAATACTGCTTACTTCTAAATTCTAACACAGTAGCTAAATAACTCTTGAGAATTATAAATATTATGTATTCATAATACTCTCAACAAATAATCAGCTTACCGACAATATGGATTTCTTCGAGATGAATATCTGAGAGTAAGAAATCGATAATATATAAAAGGTTGAAGCAAACTTCCTTGACCACTGAAACAAACAAATACAAGGGTGATAAATATACAATATCAATTCATGTGTATACTCTCAAAACTTAAAGGCAATTCAACTGGAGAATATGTGTATCTTCATTCATCAAATGGTCCTAGTGAAATCTATCACGTCTAAATCCAAGTTATCCTTAAAAAGAGTATCATAGAATGTATATGACTGGTAAAGAGTAAAATGCTATTGTTTAATTTTTATAAATGTATTCTTGTGCATATTACTTTTGAAATTTTTAAAATACCAAATCAGAGAACGTTACATAAATACTCTGGTAATCACTAACTGATGAAATCAAGTTGTAAGGCTTCATAAAATATGCAAAGTAACTTATTTTATATATAGTAAAAAAAACAAACACTCTCCCCCACCAAAATGATTATACTGGGTCATCATTAGTAAATCTACACGGCCTATACTAATTATTTTTCTTGGTTAAAAAACACAATAACAATATCCAAAGAATTATATATATGTTATGAAATTCCAAGTCTGGAATTCTTCCCTAAGAAAAACTATCTGAATTAAGACATTCACTGAAATAACCACAAACAAAATGTGGCAACAACTTAATGTGAAAAGTTACGAAGTTGAATTAAACAACTTATACTATGGTTATTTAATGGATTTAATATGCAATTACCTAGAATCTTGGTTATGAAAATTACATAGCAACTTTGAAAAAAGCAGAATATAAAACTACATATATTATTACAACTGTATTTTTTAAAACAGGAAGAAATATATTAGGATGCCTAATGTGTTTTATTAGGTTTTTAGCCTTTCCTTCTAACCTGTATTACTTTCATAACAAAAATAATTTACACAATTGCAAACTTACCACTAAACAAATCCAACATGCATTTTCCCCAATAATTTGATAAATTTTTAACTTTTTAAAGTGAAAATGTAAGAGACACAATACAGAAAATATAAATGGAAAATATTCACTTATAAAACAAGTTTCCCATCATCCAAATTAGCCCCTTCCTCAAACTTATACCACAGTTTCGAATATATCCCTTCAGAAATTTATATACACAAGTGTATACGACGACTAACACTAAGATAGTCCTCACTTTATAATTCACTAAATCTGTTTAACAACTCTAGGACAAAGATGGCTTATCATTCCCAAAAAAATGTAACAGAAACATATATATATCCTGACACACATACACCCCACAAAATAAAAATGGAGAACACCCTACAAACTAACTTAAATCTCTTGGTGATTATCCCATATCACAACACATAAATTATCTCAATCTTTTTTACAGCTTCAAGTATTCCATCTAATGCTTGACAAGCTCCCTACTAATGAATATTTGGGTGGCTCCAGTCAACTAGAAATCAAACTACAATGACCCTTTTATCTGTCTTTGCACACATGTGCAATGCATGTGTAAGATAAATTCATAGACTATGTATCCATTTTTAAATACAGAGCTTGAAGCATTACTGGTACAAATATAACTTGATAAAGCCTCGTAATATTTAGACTGTGTGTCTACCATGAAGGATAGCATATTAGGAATAGCAATAATGTAAGACTGTTCTTAATTTTGTTGTTTAGGTTATATTCAAGCTACCTACCTAAAGCATTAACAGCTTTTCCTAATAGGAATTAAGTACAACTTTATAAGTTGATTTTAATTTTTCAAACAAATAAAATGATTTCTCTAAACATTTCTGGCAAATTCTCACCTTCTTTATAGTAATCTTAAAAATTAAGATGATAAGTTTGTACAAATAATGTTTAAATAAAACATTTCAGGAGCACAACTGAATTAACGTACCAATGAAGTCAAAACCTGGTGCTCCTAAGAAAAAATTCATTATAGTTCCAAAGTGAAGGTTTTGTCTAAGTTTGCATGGCATCTCAGAATTTCATTTAAATTGTCTTAATCTGATTTAAGAGGAGCATAAGAAATTATTTTGCTTACTAAACAGAATCCAGAGGTTTCAGAATACAGACATCAATTATACCCATACAAAAAAACTAGTTTTGGTATCTACCATTTGAACTTTCATCAAGTTATATGAAACAAATCACAGAACCTGGTCTGACCCAAAAGCAGGATTAAGTGACATACCCACACAAAAACCAGAAAAAATGAATAAGAAAAATAAGAGAGCAAAAGTTTCTTCTACTAATTAATAATTAAAGTTTCTAAGTGTCTGATCAGGATTACAAAAGAAAGAAGTGAAAAGAAAAACCTACAAATGATGGGAAAAATATTGGAATGTTGATCTTGTCCCTTTTTCTGTTGTCTCAGATTACATTACCCTTGTCTTTTATGTACTTTCAGCTTCTAGGATGAGAGAAGGCTTTTATTAAATTTTAGCGTCAAGGTTTTTGAGTTAATTTACAAATATGACTGCATCAAATCTTATATTCAGCATTTATGGAATGTTATAGATAAAAGGATTTTAGGCATCTACCTATTTCAACTAATACCAGTTTTTAAGTGGTTTGGGGAGAAGGCTCAGGCTAACCAAGATAAGATCAAATCAACTGGACTCAGGTCCATAAAGCCCAGTAGGAAGTGTTTCCATTGTATCACTCCAGTACTTTATTTAGATTACATTTTCTAGTTGGGACCACACAACTTAAGCAACACCTGCCAATCCTGGAGTTCTCAGAGGAAAGCACTACTTAAAAGAATGAAACAGATACATTGATAAGGAAATCCAGAAAATTCTGTTCGTTGTTTGAAGAGACTGCTAAAGAGAGAAGTAATTGTCAAGTACATGAAAACTTTACTAGTTAATCAAGGCAAAGTAGTTAAAATTATAAAATGTAACTATATACTTAATAGTAACAGTTTGTTACAAATTAACAAGATTATGAAAAACAAGTAATACAGACATTTTAAAGAACAATTTAGCATGGTCCATTAAACACAAAAGGCACCTAGCTTGTATTCAGCAAAATCAATTCTGGCATCTACGTTAAAGAAAACACTGGCATTAAGTATAAGCAGGTAAAAAATATTTACTGTGTCAATATTTGAAAAACTAAACATTTGGAAACAAATTTCCATGATCGGGAGATAAGTTGGAATGCTATGCGGCTAAACAAAAAACAGAACTGGATATGCCAAATCAAATAGGTTATGGAAACATACAAGTGTGAAAAAGGTACAGAATAACACCTTTTTTGGGGGGCGGGGGAGGTGGTGAGAGGGAGTCTCACTCTGTTGCCCAGGCTAGAGTGCAGTGGTGTGATATCACCTCACTGCAACCTTTGCCTCCCAGATTCAAACAATTCTCCTGCCTCAGCCTCCCGAGTAGCTGAAATTGCAGGTGTGCACCACCATGCCCGGCTAATTTTTGTATTTTTAGTAAAGATGGGGTTTCACCACGTTGGCCAGGCTGGCCACGAACTCGTGGCCTCAAGTGATCCGGCCACTTTGGCCTCCCAAAGTTCTGGGATTACAGGCATGAGCCACCATGCCCAACTAGAATAATATCTTTGATGTAAAATAAGAACTAAACAAATTAACAAACAAAACTACACATCCACAATACATATGTTCTACATATTTGTGTAAGTATTTTTAAAGGACTACATACACATATATCAAACTCCTTACACCTCTGGGAAGAGGACAAAATTGCAACTAGGATTCATACAGTCAAACGTTATTTTAGCTTTTATCTGTAATGTCCTATTACTTGTAAAACTAAAAATTGATAAAGCAATCATCTGGGTAGCAAGGTGTATTGTTTTAAAATGTAATGCAAGAATTTCAGTGCAGAGGTCAATACTATTTTAACGTTCATACTTTTACAAGGAGGCTCTTTGGCTGGACACGGTGGCTCATGCCTGTAATCCCAGCACTTTGGGAGGCTGAGGCGGGCGGATCGCCTGAGGTCAGGAGTTCGAGATCAGCCTGGCCAACATGGTGAAACCCAGTTTCTACTAAAAATACAAAGATTAGCCAGGTGTGGTGGCAAGTGCCTGTAATCCCAGCTAATCGGGAGGCTGAGGTAGGAGAATTGCTTGAACCCGGGAGGTGGAGGTTGCAGTGAGCTGAGATCGCGCCGTTGCACTCCAGCCTAGGCAAGAGCGAGACTCTGAGTCAAAAAAAAAATACAAACAAAATAAGGTGATAGTAGGCAACTATTAATACAAGCCCATAATTTTAAAGGTTTTTCTCTAGTGTAAGAGACATCATCTCAATAGTGGCAGAATAGATTAGTAATTACTAAGGTAATTTTTAAAACATTAAATGATAAATCACAAGGAATAAGACAAATTCCTAGGTCTACCATATTTCAGATTCTCTACTGTAAATGAAAAATGTTAGATTAGGTGACTGCTAAGATTCAACTAGCTCTACATGACAATACCTACCTTCAACAGATTTAAACAGAAGAAAAACTGAGTTACTATCTTTATTATGTTCATTCATCAGCCTTCCAAAACAAATATAATTTTTCCTTACCTAAAAAGCATAAAAACTGTTGCAGGCATCAAGAATATTTCATTGCAAGCAATGAATTTCAGAATATTTTGTTGATTAGCACTTAATTTGTCCAAGACAGATCTTAGCAGAGGTAAACTATTTGAACCCCTTGCCTAAAAAAACAGAAAGCCAACATTAGAAATAAGTGAAGCATTTCTGATAACATTATTTTCTTTCTTAAGGTAAATAGCCTATCCAACACACAATACAACCAAATATACTACTTTAGAAATGATGGTACAAAGTTCACAAACCATTTAAGGACAAATGCAGCATATTTTCCTGCTTTTTTTTTTTTATTTTTAGACTTTAAAAAACAACTTTAGTAAAAGTACTTTTCATTCTTAGCTGCTTTTTCTCAAGAACGATTATTTAACAAAAAATGGTTATTTCTCTCCAACCACAGCAAAATCTGACTATCCAGTAATACAGTTAAAATATCTTTGACTCCTTCCTTAGCTAGTGTTAGAAGTTAGAGTGTAATTACTGCTGTGACCAAAGAATTATAGGGATAAAGAAAAAGGCCAATACAAAGCATAAATCTGGATATTTTAATTCAAGTTTCAGTATATATGCTGTAAATGGCCTGGTACCAAGCTAGACTTAATGTTCCAACCTAGCAATAAGAATTTCAGGAAAGCAGCAGTTCTGAAAATAAGCGTAAAAGAGATTTATTCAGTAACATGCAACTTCTCTGGTATGCCAGAATTAAACACTGACAGAACAAGAGATCTGACAACTCAACACTTTTAGTGACACAAATTTCAAAAAAAATAGACCTATTTCAAACTTGAAAAATTCTCCTGGAGACCGGGGGGTAATTTTAAGTGCAATCCTTTATCTACAAAATGTACTAGTTTGTGAAACTTAACAATTAACACTTCTGAACTTAAAATTTTCAAATCAGTAAATAATTTATTAAAAGTTTGTAAGGTATAGAGGGGACTTTTTGTGACAAATGCCAAAATGTCTTAGAACTCGAATTCACGTCAGTGATCCGTAATTTAGAAGTTAGAGAAATAGCAGTTTTACTTACATCAAGGACCTTTCTCGTGTATGTGGCAGCATGAAGCAACGAGAATAACAAGACTGGGAAAATACTCACTGAAGAAAACAATTAAGGAAAACATTTAAAAGTCATCAAGCATTTTGCAAAACAGACTTCATATTATGTCCAAATATACAGATCTGAAACATCTGCTAAAATGAGTTCAGTAGAATGGCTTGTTTTACTGATACACTTTAAGTCAAATCAAATTTTGTTAACTGTAAAGAAGAAAGTAAACTATTTCATTTTTTAAAATTCAGTTCTTTTTATGACAAAAATTAATAGTGAAAAAATTTTTTTTCATTCATTTCTACTGGGTAACATCGTAAACACTTGCTAAATTAAACTGAAATCTAGGCCACTCCGAAAGGTTGTAAGTATAGCTTTTAACCCTCCAACGGCTTTATTGGTCACTTTAACTTAGCCTTCAAACAGTAGTTTTATAGTACTTTCACAATCTCAAATGCTGAGGAAAGAGTCTAAGGTAATGGTTTAAAGAGTAATTCCCCAGGTTTTAGTTCCAAAGACTAAAGATCTTTTATTACTTCTTTCCTACAAAGACTACATTATTTTGAGATACTATACCTAAACAAGTTGTTACATTTATGCTCTCAACCTGTAAAAATTAAAATGGCAGTATATATTTTGTTTTGTATATAGTCAATTAAAACTCTCATCAGCTTAATTACAGACATAGGAGAGAATCCTTTTGAGTCCAACTGTTTGGCTTTATGTTATGGATAAACACATACTTTTCATTCAACTTTTTGAAAAATGGAAAGTGTTCAAAAGACCGCATTCTCCACCCCAATTTCTGCCAGGTTGATTAAAAAAAAAATTGTCAAGTAGTTCCACAAAATGATATCGACTCTTAGTCAATCATGAATGGCAAAAATGCTTGTCCTAAAAATATTAGCAGTTCCTAAGAACTAAACCACTGTATTTTTCTACACTAACTGAAGGCCTGACATGACAGCAAATGGTGATTGCTGTAACATAATCTGAGTAGCAAATTCATTACAACCATAACTCATTTAGGAATCCAAGGGTCCCAGTTTCCAATTGGCAAGCAAGACACCAACCTATATCCAAGTATTAGAGGAATCTTAACTCTCTAACATAGCTCTCCAAATTAATATCCCGATCAACTCTTTGCCACCTCTAACAAGAATTAAGAAAAATGTCCATTTCCTAAGTAGAGATCATACATGCATATATAAAGTTTAAATTTTTTAATGAATCATAGACTACTTTGAAACTGATGGAAGCTACAATCCTCTCTTAAAGTCACTATAAAACTCTGTTGATGCTTAAAGAATTTAATTTAAACTTTGACACATATCCAGACTGAATTCAATAAAAGGGGCAGTGTTAAGTAGTAAAAATAGAGCCCTGAATTGGGAGTCGAGATACCTGGGTTCCACTCCTGGCTCTGTTACTAACCCAATTTTCTTAGGCCAAGTTTCATGCTCTGGCAAATGAGTATGTAGATCAAAGCTAGAAATTTCTAAGGAGTCTTATCTCTAACATTTACAAATCCTTGGCAAGAGATTCATAATCTTAGCTTCCATCATTACCTTTTTTTTTTTTTTTTTTGGAGACGGAGTTTCCCTGTTGTTACCCAGGCTGGAGTGCAATGGCGAGATCTTGGCTCACCGCAACCTCCACCTCTTGGGTTCAAGCAATTCTCCTGCCTCAGCCTCCCGAATAGCTGGGGCTATAGGTGTGCGCCACCATGCCCAGCTAATTTTTGTATTTTTAGTAGAGACGGGGTTCCACCACGTTGACCAGGATGGTCTCGATCTCTTGACCTCATGATCCACCTGCCTCAGCCTCCCAAAGTGCTGGGATTATAGGCATGAGCCACCGCAACCGGCCCCAACATTACTTTTAAACTATTAATACAAAGTATTTAGAAAAGATAAGAGGTGAAAAGCTCTAAGTACCTGTTATTAACCAAACAAGGACAAAATACCACCTTTATAAGAACAAAGATCAGAACACAAGTCTGTAATATTACTTTGGGCCCACTTTCATTTATTACCGTATCACCTTAATAATCAGATTAGCATTTCATGCAAATTACTAGTTTATGTTATTCCCACTGTTTACTACATTCCCTTTCTAAGAATTTAAGGAATATGAAGTCCTTAACCTTCAACATTCCCAGGAAAGAGGGGCAACCAAATAACCAATTGTATAAAAAGGCAGAAAGGCTATCTTCACCAGTCATGAGTCTCATTTGGCAAGACCTCAGGATTCACTCAACAAAACGTACTGAGCACCTGATCTGTGTGAGCCACTGTTCCCAAAGTTACTGACATATTGAGTTTACTTTACATTAAAACACATTTCTGTCATTTCTATTTCTCCCTCCAAAGAAATTTTAAGCTACTAAAAGGTATGACCAAAAATCTCTATATAACTTCTCATTATAGCTCAGAAAGGCTAGAATTTTAACATTGGTGACTGCAAAATACTTCAATCAACAGATGCTGGTCAAGCCAGTAATATGCCAAACAAATGTGATTATCATTTACAGTTGCAGGAATCATTTAATGAATTTTACCTAAAAATGAACAAATACAAGTTATGATGGGACATTACAGACCCACGTATTGAAACAGGAAAAATTTTATCCTTACATTTCAAACTACCCATATTATCTCAATGAAGCAAGTAATTTAAAGGGAGTCTCTATATACTGAACATTTATGTGAAATTACAGCTTTACTCACATACAAAAAGAAATATTTTTGAAGTACACTTAAGTGTTACTCACCCACTAACTGTAGATTAGGTAGGGCTTTTAAGTTAGAAAGACCTTGTCAGCATTACTACTTACTAGCCAACGTGTAGGAAGTGGATACTGACAATCAACAAATCAGCATCTTTATTAAAAATATACCACAAGGATTTTTTTCAGAGTGCTACAAAGATTAAATATGTCAAGATGTTATATTGGCAAAATAGGTGCTCAGGACATTTCGGTTTCCTCCTATTTCTTTTCCTTAAGACCTACAAAAATCTATTTAAAAATCTGATACTCCATGAATAGGTAATATTGAGTCTCAGAGGAATATTTTATTGTGATTTATATAACATATAGATGTATCATAAATATTCCAAAGCTCTTACAGCAGCACTTCTCAACTCTCAAAATGATTTGCAGAGAGATAATTTACAGGAAAAAAAACAACCAAAAAATTTAAGTTTAAAAAACACTAGAAACTCTTTTAGTCTCACAACACACGTTAGAATACCAAAGGCCCTAAAGAACCCTATTTAAAAATGTTGAACCTAGCGTTTTCCAAATACCCTGTAGAACCTCTTTCTCATTTTCCCCTCCTTTATGGAATACTCAGTATCATCCCACAACACACCTTTGAAATGTGAAAACATACAAATTCCAAATGAGTTCTCATTAGCTCCACGGATTATCCATGCATGTCCTTGTTTTCTACTCTATACAGCAAATATTCATTTCCTTGTATTGATTATCTCATTCTGGCTTAAATACCTCACTCCCTACGTATTTCTTGGTTACATTCCATTTGTGTCTAGTTTACTGGGGGTTAAGACTGGAAAAAGCTGAGGATCTCTCTTTTTTAAAGCAAGACATCCGGACACTTTGCCAAAAACGTGAATTAAATAAAAAAATTTAAAATATTAAAGTTCTGCATAAGCTTGTACTTCCAAGCGGAATTCAAAAATATCCATTCTAATAGAGAAGCTTTCAAGAGGCAAGAACAAAAATAGTTTAAAGTTCCTAAATTAGCTCTTCATAGTTCTGACTTTATACTTTAAAGTCAGAAATTCTTACACTAAACATATCTTCATTCAAATGAAGTATCAAGAACAAACCCAGGCTTCATGGAATGCCTTCATTGCTGAAATAATCAGAAGAGGTCTCCTATATGCTTAGTTGGCAATTTCATTGTTAAAAAAGTAGAAAAGGATACTTGTAACTGGGTAGGAATTTACAAAGATGAGTGAATACAACAGGTAGTGGCAGCTGTCCTCTAACAAAGCCTGGGCCAGGAATGCTCTGCTTAACTGGAAGTGTGGTAATCTTTGATGCAGCCTCAGAGCACTGGTAAGAGCATTTGCCAGCAAAGCACGTTGGTAAAAGCTTGCTGCTTCATGCAACCTGCAAATTACCAGAGGAGAGGTTATCATCAGACATAAACAACTCCAGTGTTTCTTCCTCCTCTGTGAATTGCATCATAATTGCACAACACCTAAATCACTTAATTGTCAACAGAAAAAAATTACTTGAACTTAGTCTACCTTTTTAATAGCATCACTTCATGTATATACCCAACTGAATTTTTCATATTCAATTTATAAAACTGAATTTTATAAAGCAGTGACTCTGCCTGTCAAGTAGTAAGTAAAAATAAAACATGAACTTATCTCATTCACACGCATCAATTTTTCCTTGGATTTTCAATGTGTTCGTTCCACAAAGCACAAGATATAAAATATTCCTCCAGCTGATGTTATTAGGTCATTAGTACCTTAAGGCTGGAACTTGCATTTTATTTGTGCCTAACCCCTTTACAGTTTAACAAGTCTTACAACTAAAAAGCATTCCATACAAACTGACTCAACAATTGAATATCGAAGGCAGCAATATGTATAATACATACCCAAGAAGAGGCAAAACAAACAAAGCAGAGCAGTAAACTGTGAACAAGCGAGAAAGCCACATTGCCGTGTCCAGTTTATTGGTCATCATGAATTGCTAAATTTAAAAAGAAATATACCGTAAGCTACGCCTGCAAATTACGTTTTAAGCATCAACACTGTGTGATTTTTATGTCTACTCAAAATGTTTTAATTTTGTTCCGTTTGTGTTTTAGATCATTAGGTGAACACTCTTAAGGCAATGAAATGTTTCATGTATATGCTGAATGGCAAGTCCAAACACCTTATAGTTTTCATATGGAAAGCACAAGCACTTAGACATAAATGAAAAAATATCAGCTGACTTTTTAAAAAAAAATGCAAAGACTAATTAATTAGAAAAAATAATCAACAGAAATTCAACTACAATTGTCTGTGTTCCTTTAATACGTGCAATATTGGCTTCACCTATTTTAAAATAACATTAAATAAAAACTAATTGCTCTCAAGAGCTACATATGCCTATTCTTAGCAAAAAAAATCTGAAACCCAAATAGGTAGGTCTCAGAGCTGAGTAAGACATCACATAAAGCCAGTATGGATTAAATTAAACCTTTTGAAGAAGAAATATAAAACCATGACAGTAGTAACTACTGAACTCATTACCCTTGTAATCTGGCTACATGAGCAAGGGCCTGGCATACTGTAGGTGCTCAAAATACAGCTGATAGGTATTAAATGGCCACCTGCCTCTCTGATTACACCACTCTCTTTATCATCTCCATGTTCCCCACAAGTCTTACCTTAGGTTCAGTGGTCCTAGATTAAACTTCCATACACCATTTTCTTCTCCATTTTTTCCCATTCTGTCTTTTCCTTTGCTGCTTTTCCCCCAATACCTATGTCTGTTACCACTAAAGCAGAATCTTAAAATTTGTTTTCTCATTAAAATGTATTTTATATTCAAATTCTAAAGTGGCTTTTACATTTTTTGTCTAGGAGCTTCCTAAGTAATTTTAACATCGAGATCCACATACATGGATATATAAAGTAAACACAAGTTGCACAAACAGTATTTACCCTACTCTGGGTAATAAATTTTGACATTTTCTATTTAATTTTTTAAAAATGCTGGTGTTTCCTAGTTAAACTGACTTCTTAACTCACTAATAGGTCTACCCGAAGTCTAAAAACACTACTCTATATTGGGGGGGGGGGGGGGAATGCACGTACATTTTAAAATTCAAGGCTGTTCGATTGCGTGTCTTTTTAACTCACATGCAGGTAATTTCAGAAATATGAAATACAACTTTGGTTTATTATTAAATCCATACTTACCATACTGTGACTCCAGTAAACTGAGATGATTAGCAGTAATCAAGTGAAGGATGAATCTAGCTTACTGTGCTCAGTTCCTCAACAAATATTACAACTGTGCACCATAGTTTGAAAGTTAGTTTTATAACATTCTCCTCAAAATCTATTCGTTCAGGGTGTTTATTCTGCAATAAATCATTGAGCTGTGGATTTTATTTTGTACACGCTTAGGTATATTTTATTATACAATTTTAAAAACTTAAGAAAGTGTATTGGTATACATTTTTTTAAGAGTAAACTCTCCAACTGTCATACTAATAAATGGCTCAAGCAAAAAGAAAAAAAATCACTAGATCTTTAGTTGAAAAACTGAGGAGCAATAGTCACATACAGTATCATGCCAAAGAACACTTTTTAATTAAAAAGGAAAAAAGGTATCTTTGCAATGGAGAAACTGGTGGACACCACCTTAATCAAATAAAATTCTGCAATGATGGGATAAATTAACGTAAAATGCTTCCTACATATCAGATATACATATATATGCTGCAAAACACGTCTAGACTCTTGAAAACTATCAGCATCTTTGAAGACAAAAAAGGGGAGGAGGCCAGGTGCGGTGGCTCATGCCTGTATTTTAGCACTTTGGGAGGCGGAGGCGGGTGGATCACGAGGTTAGAAGTTCAAGACCAACCTGGCCAAGGTGGTGAAACTCCGTCTCTACTAAAAACACAAAACATTAGCTGGGTGTGGTGGCAGGCGCCTGTAATCCCAGCTATTCGGGAGGCTGAGGCAGAGAATTGCTTGAATCCAGGAGACGAAGGTTGCAGTGAGCCAAGATCGCGTCACTGCACTCCAGCCTAAGCGACAGCGCGAGAGTCCATCTCAAAAAAAGGGGCGGGGGTAGAGGAGGAGAGGGCAGAAGAACTGTTCTAGATTAAAAGGGAGTAAAGAAACAATTGAATGCATGCTTTTTGAGATACAGACTCCTCTGACACCCCAGGCTGGAGCGCAGTAACACAACCCAGCTCAGCTTTCTGAGTAACTTAGACTAAAGGGGCGCACCCCCACAACGGGCCAATTTATTCTTTTGTTTGAGATAAGGTTTTTCTCTAACGCCCAGGCTGGAGTGCGATGGCGTGATCTTGGCTCCCTGCAGCTTCAACTTCTCGGGCGCAAGCCATCCGCCCGCCTCAGCCTTACAAAGTGCTAGGATTGCAGGCGTGAGCCACCATACCCCGCCTAATTTTTTTGATTTCTAGTAGAGATGAGGTCTCGCTATGTTTCCCAGGCTGGTCTCGAACTTCTGAACTCAAGCGATCCTCCCGCCTTGGACTCCCAAGGTTCTGGGTTTACAAGAGTGACCAACCGCGCCCGGCCATCGATGCATGCTTCTTGACTGAATCCCGATGAAGAGAAAGCAGCTTTAAAGACCAATTACGGAAATTTGAACACGGATTTTCTATTAGCTAATATTTCCCAAATGTGGTAACTGCACTGCAGTCACACAGAAGAATACTTAACTACTTATGGATTAAAAAGTGGAGGACAATAATGCTCCAGGCACAAACAACTTGTTAGCTCCAGATCAGCATCTTAAAAAATTTACAAAAGCATAATGATATTCTCCTCATAAAGAACAAAGTGAAGAAGAAAAAGGCCACTGCTCTCCTCCCTTTGCATAATTTCTATACAAAATGATATAAACTAGGCAGAAATGTTCTTTGCCAGCATCCGTGTGCTCCACGTGGTTTGTGTCATGAATCGTGTGTCATGGCACCACCTCATGTGGCATCTTTAACCTTGGGGCCTACGATAATCAAGAGACCGAGGTGTGAGAAGAGGAAAGGCCCAATTTCCACGGCATACAGGTAAGGGTCACCAGCTCCAGGCCAGCCTGTTGTCGCTTCGGAAACAAACTTGAAGTTTCCTCCATATATGCGCTCAGGACCTCCCCTCTCCCCTAACTCCCCTACCTCAACGCATTAATCCCAGTCTTGAAAGCACTGTTTCTAGAGCGTCTCGGGACTCCCAACACTTCCTGCTTCTTCCTAACTCTTGCAAATCAAGCCAAACTACCCAGCCCTCGCACTTACCACAGCGCCCGCCCCTTGCGGGCCGTTCGGGGTCGTATCTGCCATTGGGGCTCACACGAGCGTCTGCGACGCTGCAACCGCGAAGAGAGAAGAAAGAGGGGACAAAACGTCAGCGTCGCGGCCACCGGCTTCCCTGCCTCGCGGCACACACAGGCCGGATGCACCCTGCCGGAACTCTGAGCCTTCACCAGGAAAGGGTCTTGCCCGCCCAGTGCAGCAGACTAGACCCAGGGTACCCGCAGCAGCCTGGAAGTACCTGTCCCGCACTGCCGAGATCAAAGCGGTGATTCCAGAAAGACCGGAGCGAAGGCGGAGCTTCGGAGCAAAGCCCTAAAAGGCTAACCTACGCCGCCGGCTCCAAGTTATTGCCGAACCCGGAAGTACTCCTTTCATTTCCGTGGGGAAGAGGCGGTGACGAAAAGGGAAAAACGGGAGCGGAGCCCAGAGGCATGACGGGAAGTGTAGTTTTTTTCCTCCTAATTTGCGCTCCACCTGTCTTACCCGCCGATTGGCCCAGTGAGCTAAGAAATTAGGATTGGGGAGCAAGTTTTGCGTCACATACAGCTCACAGATGATCCTCCCTGCCCATTGTCAAACCATGAAATTTCTGCACTACCTGATATAGAGGCCTCAGAAACATCTTTGATCCCTTTCTCCAGGGCTCACTAAGCCCTGTAGTTCTACCTCTATTATTAATTCTTTCAACAAGTATTTATAAGGTCTGCTATGTGACAGGCTCCATACTTGGCATTGCAGATATGAAAAGATTGCAAAAGAGGAATATGACACAGATTGCAAAAGAGACAGACAAACTGAAATCAGAGCATAGTGCTTGTGTAACATGTGCAGAAGCTGATTTAATCACAGGGAGCACAGAGGAGGGTACCTAAATCAGAAGGAGTCTGGGGAGGTTTCCTGGAAAAGGTAATGCTGGCTCTAGATCTTGAAGCACAAAGACTTGGCTGAAAGTGGTACCGGTGGAGGGTGTCCAGGTTCTTGGCATGTTAAACATAGAGTTGGACAAAACGCACAAACAAAGCTAGGAAAGAATAAAGCAACAAACGCAGAGACTTATTGAAAATGAAAGTACACTCCAGAGTGTGGGAACGAGCAAAACAGCAGCTCAAGGGACCTGGATATAGAATCTTCTCACATCCAAATACCTGCTAGAGGTTTCCATTGGACACTTGGTGTTCACTTCATGTAAATTAAGTGGTGGCCCGCAGTCAAAAACTGAAGTGAAGTTACAAAGTTACATTCCTATGCAAACGTCTGAATGGTTACTAAAAGCAACCAATCAGAGGTACTTTCAATTTCCCATCTGCCCCACAGAACAGGTGGGGGTTTGAAAAGGGAGTAGTCTCTGGTCCTTTTGTTACTTCGGCGTGAAAAGTTAGGGTTTTCTCTTCAATTTAGTCCTAGGAAGTCAGTGAGAAATGGCATTAGGTTCCCTACCTCCTATACCCTACTCTACTGCCTCAAAAGGAGAAGGGGACTCCAGACAGTAACAGAAAGAGCAAGAAGTAACATGACAGCCAGAGGACTACTTCAGTGTGACCAGAATGACGGTACCAGTCAGGGGGTTGTGAAAGATTTCGGCTAGAGAGGCAGGCAGGGGTGTACTGAGGAAAGGACCTGAACTTGACCCTGAAATCCAGAGAACCATGACACAATTTTAATCAGAAGTGTGACATCATGAGATTTAGAAAGATATCTCTGGCAACAGGGTGGAGGATGATTAGAGGGGCAAATTAAAAGTCAGGAAATTAGTTGTGAAGCCATTGTTTATATATAAAGTAAAAATAAAATCCTAAGTCAGGGGTCTGTCTACTCACTGGACAGATCCCTCTGTTGGCCAAGGGGACCCCAACCATGATGGGACAGGAGATCAGACATGCCTCATTTTATTCCCTCCCTTTTGTAGTTTAGACACAACTAACTAGCAACTACTTAGGCATGGAAAGTTAGGGTTTTCCTTTCAATTTAGTTCTAGGAAGTCAGCCTATGTTTAACATGTTAATGTTAGCAATAAAGATCATAACATTGACAAAACAAATTCTTTGTGGGAATAGGATACCAAATTATAAACAGAACCTAAGGCCATGCCAGGCAAGGGTTAAGTCATGCACCCCCTACACTTAAAAAATAAACTATGTTCTACCACAAAAGTTTTCTTTTCCTCTAGCAGCTAAACAAGCACTGGCCTAGAGAGAAGCAATATTAAAACAAGTACAACTGATCCAGCTCACAGACACTAACTGAACCCCTGCTACGCCAACCATAGTTACATCTTTGATTGCACAAGAGATTTCAGTAACTTTCTCCAGATAAGACCACTGACCATGGACTGGTTCTGGCCACTTTACAGAGGCCCATGCACTTGTGTGCCTTCATCTCTGCTTCACCTTTTGATGTATAGGGCCTAACTGGAATACATTAAATGTTAAGTCTCTGCCTCAAGGTGAACAGAGGTTGTATGTAACATGCATGTTGTTCAATACACATGTGTCAGGACTACCTTCATGAATATTCATAGCTCCTCCTGTAACCTGTTGAATATGCATGTTTAGCCAACCTATTCAGTATAAAGCTCCTACCCCAACCCCACCTCCTTTGAAGTGCCTGTCTCTGGTCCTTGCTGGAGGCTCCCAGCCTGTGAGATGGCCACCTTGCAGGCTGTATCTCCTTAAAAGAAATAAAGTCTCTTTTTCTAAATGTATAGCTCCTGTGAGTTTGAAGTTAACACATACATGTAGGAAAGAAGTGATGAGATTCTGGATTGAGGCTGTGTTGTGGGGGAAAAGAAGAGGAAAGATAACTTGTAGGTGGCTTCTAAGATGTGGTGACTAACTAGGTATAGGTGGGTAGAAAAGGGAATGTCATCTGCTGAGACCTGGAGAAGAGTGCAGAAAAAAATGTATTAGAAGAGCAGTAGATTGAGAATCACATATGAAGGGGCTAAGAAGAGGGAGCTGACTGGACACCTACTGGAAAGCTGGTACCCTGTTGGAAAACCATGAGACTGTAATGCTCCTCCTCTGTCAGACGTGTATTTGTCCTCCAGTATCCATGGGCAGACCAGGTGCTAGTCAGCTGCAGCCTAGAAATCAAATGAGGTTCTCTTGAAACAGTACAAATCTCATTTTCTAAGGCCACTGCCCAAGTTCAGGTCCTTCAGATCTCTAGCCTGGATTACTCATCCTCCTATCGAAGCTAAAATGCCACCTCCTCTGCACTCTTCTCATATCATTTACTCCATACACACACACACACACACACACATATATATATATTTTGACATGGAGTCTCACTCTTTTGCCAGGCTGGAGTGTGGTGGCATGATCTTTGCTCACTGCAACCCCACCTTCCAGGTTCAAGAGATTCTCCTGCCTCAGCCTCCCGAGTAGCTGGGACTACAGGCATGCACCACCACCTCCAGCTAATTTTTGTATTTTTAGTAGAGAAAAGGTTTCACCGTGTTGGCCATGATGGTCTCGATCTCTTGACCTCGTGATCCACCTGCCTTGGCCTCCCAAAGTGCTGTGATTACAGGCATGAGCCACCTCGCCCAGCCTAATCCATATTTTTATAGCACTTCTCACTTTCTAACATTTCTTAGAATTGTATGTCTACTTTCCAGTGTGTGTGTTTATGTGTGTCTGTCTTAGTCAACTCAGGCTGCCATAACAAAATATCATAAAGTGGGCAGCATAAGCAACACAAATTTGTTTTCTCACAATTCTAGAGGCTGGGAGGTTTACGATTAAAGTGCCAGCAAGGTGAGATTCATTTTAGCTGCAGGCAGCTGCCATTTTCTGTATGCTCAGTTTAGGACAGGGTGAACAATCTCTCTCTTCCTCTCTCCCTCTTCTTGTAAGGTCACCAGTTCTATCGGATTAGGACCTCATCCTTATAACTTCAGTTAGCCTTAAGTACTTCCTAAAGATCCTATCTCCAAATATATACAGTCACATGAGGATTAGGGCCTTGACATATAAATTTTGGGGGACACAATTCAGTCCATAGGTATATATAATATATGTGTGTATGTATGTAAGTACATACTTTTTAAAAATGACTTAAAGGATCCTCTTACTATAAAAATATTAAAATATAAAACGTTTTCTTTTGTAAATTCCATATAGCTAATTAATCTCACAGATATTTTTTTTTTGTTTTTGCTGAACTCTTATATCCATAGCAATGTACAGTTGCCCTTGATGAACGAGTGTAATTCCATGAATGTTGCTTGATATTTTTGAGTAAAAATGAAAGTGAAACAATTAAGACATATGTCTTCACCTTTGCATATTAAAATAATTGCAAGTTTACACCCCTAAGTAGTTGTATTTAGTGGATAAAAATAGCCTTTATCCCTGCGAAAATTTGTTCTTAGTTCTCACTAATATTAGGTATATAAAATGATATGTCATTATTTATTCAATTTGCATTTTCCTGAGTAGCAGTGAGGCTGAGCATCTTTTCACAACTTTATTGGACATTCAGATTTTCTCTCCTGTTGCTTTTTTTTTTTTTTTAAGACAGAGTCTTATACTGTTGCCCAAGCTAGAGTACAATGGCGTGATCTCGGCTCACTGCAACCTCCACCTCCCGGGTTCAAGCAATTCTCCTGCCTCAGCCTCACAAGTAGCTGGGATTACAGATGCCTGCCACCACGCTAGGCTAATTTTGTGTATTTTTAGTAGAGACAGGGTTTCACTATGTTAGCCAGGCTGATCTCGAACTCCTGACCTCATGATCTGCCTGCCTCAGCTTCCCAAAGTGCTGGGATTATAGGCGTGAGCCACCATGCCTGGCCTCTGCTGCCTTTTTTCTACTGAGTTGTTTATCTTTTATTATTGTCCTTTATTATTGATTTGTTGGCATTTTAAAAATTTTTATTAAAATTATGTTTTGATACTAGTTTTTTGTTATAATATTACTGGTAGAGGGTCTTGACTGCAAGTTGTCCAGATTCTTGACATTTTGAACAAAGAATTGGACAAAATGCCCAGCAAAGCAAAACAAGAATGAAGCAATGAAAGAACAAAAGCAGGGATTTATTGAAAATGAAAATACACTACACATTGTGGGAGCTGGCCAATACAGAATTTTCTCAAGTCCAAATACCCTCTAGAGGCTTCTCATTGGCCACTTCATGCTCACCTCATATAAATGAAGTAGTGGCCAGCAATCAGTTGCTTTCTGCAACCAATCAGAAGCTGAAGTGGAGTTACAAAGGTCACACTCGTGTGCAAACATCTTCACCTTCATCTTCCTCTCTTCCTCTTCTTATAAGGCCACCAGTTCTTTCTGATTGACCCCATCCTTATAACTTCAGTTAACCTTAAGTACTTCCTAAAGATCCTATCTCCAAATACATACGGTCACAGGAGTGCTAGGGCTTTGACATACAAATTTTGGGGAACACAATTCAGTCCATAGCTATATATGAAGTTACAAAGGTGAAGGCTAAGGTGAAGTTACAAAATTACACTTTAACACAAACAAAGACTGAGCCTCAATCAGTCAGATTTATTGAACAGCTAATTTCCCAACTGCCATGCAGAAAAGTGGAGATTTGCAAAGGGAGAGCCTCTGGTCCTTTTGTTACTTAGGGTTTTCCTTTTAATTTAGTTCTAGGAAGTCAGCGTGAAACCGCCTTAGGTTCCCTGCCTCCAGACCCTATTCTCCTGCCTCCATATGAGTTGAAAATTTTCCTTTGCCTTTCAAAGCTGAATGAAAATACTAAACCGACTATACAGGAGAAGGATGGAGGGAGGGTCCTGCAACCTTAGACCCCAAGCTGAACTGGAAAACTGTTAAGCCATGGCTCTGTGAATTTGCTAAATGGAGACAAATGAGAAAGGGGCACAAACCAAGTTGCTTTCCTAATGGTTCATGGTTTCCCTGCCTGATTATTGTAAGATGATACTCCCCATTAAAGCTCTTTTTAATAGGTTGATTTTGTTTTGCTGACTGAATCAACTTAATCACATTAATCTAATAATGGAGTTCTTTTGATTTCACTGTCTTTGCTTCTTCTGCATTCTCAGATGTGCTGAATATAGACTAACAAAGACCACAAATGTGGGCCTATAATGGAGGTCTTAGAAAGGTTTCTAAGAAGTACTCATTTGCTTTGAATGAATAAAAATCAGAAGATAACAACTTTGTTAGATTTGTACCATAGTTATCCTTACAAACAGTGTTCAATTTTACCAACAGCTAGATTTTCTTCTTCCGTTGTCTTCTCCTAGAGCATAAGCATTTCAAAGGCAGACTATATTTTCTCCATTTCTGTGCCATTTCCCCAGGCTTCAAACAAAACTGTAAATGCTGATGTGGATACCAGGACAGTGTTTCAGGCAATTTAGATGCAATATAAAATAGATTGATGCCATAGTGGAAGAAGTTGAAGCCACTTTGCCAAGATACCTGGTTCTGGTAAGATATTTTAGTGTTTGGTTTTCACTATTGAATGCAATGACATCTATCATTTTTTTCTGGAAAAAGTATCACTAGTAGTTTTATGTTCTGTTTAATGTATAGATACCATTTGAATCTCCCCTTTTATTGTTTCTAACAACTGGAATTTGTCTTCTTTTTTTCCTACTGTATTTCTTTACTTTCTTCCTCGATCATCCTTTTTGGTAATGAGATAACTTCTCAAATATACATGGTTGTCTTAGTCAGGACTCTCTTGACTGCAGGTGACAGAAATTAAGCCCAAACAGACTTATGGGTGACAAAAGGCAAAATAATATGACTACTCTGAAAAGATCAGAGGTAGGCAATCTTTTAGTAGATATGCCTAGATTTAAGAGCCCACATGACATCCAAGAAAACTGTGTTCTTGTCTCTGCTTCCCTCTGAGTTGACTTCATTGTCAAGTTGATTTTCCTTGAACTTTAGTCCATATTTCACCAGGTTAGCAAGACCAGCCTGTAGAAAGTGCCTCTTGCTTGATACTTTCAATTTAATGATCCAGGATTGATTCTCACTGGATCAAATTTGCTTCCACAAAAATTCTTAAGCTAATCATTTAGTTTAACAGTTTGGCCAAGCTTGGGTCTTTCACTCACTCTTGTTTGAATGGAGAGTTCTGAAAGGAATGTATGCAGCATTGTTACAGCATGTAGCTAGCATAGCAGAGGACAGGAAAGGGCACCCCGCCCCGCCCCACCACACACACACACCAGAAGTGTTGGGTGAACATCAGGGGGTGGTTGGGCTGTTGTTAACTGTCTCTCTAGAGTAATAATTGGTTACAGTCAGCACCAGGAAAGGGCAGTCTCCCAATAGATAGAAAACACTTGAAACTGGTGATCAGCAGCTTCCTGATAAGATCTCAAGAGTTGGGCAAGTAAGCTCAAGGAAGCACGTACAGACAGCAGCCCACACCAAGGGAAGAATCAGGGAAGGAGTGATGAAAAATCCCAGAAGTATGCCAACATGTAAAGCCCCAAGTCAAAAGGTCAAACCATGCACTTGATCTCTTGAGTCACCCACTTGGCCCTCTTCCAAGTATACTTTATTTACTTTCATTCCTTTCTGCCATATGCCTCTCAGCTGAAATCTTTCTTCCGAGGAGGCAAGAATTGAGGTTGCTGCAGACCCTTATGGATACAGATTTGCAGCCGGTAACAGGATGAACCTTGTTTGAGATGCTGTGTATTCCTATAAAAAGAACAAGGTATGGATGCCAGGGACAGCCAAAAATTTGATTGTACTACACTCCTTATTTATATATACATTTATAAAATATAATACTTTTTATATTTTGAATTCTTTCCATGCCTGCCAATTGATGTCTATTTGATAAGAATTTCCATAGGGTCAAGGTCAATTCCTAAGTGTTACCTAGCTTATTTTAATTGAAAGTAAGAAAATCCTAGTGTAACACAAACCTTGAAGCTGAAGCAGTTGACTACCAAGAGGCCATTATTCCATTTGGCTAGAAATTGGCAGATGGAACAAGAATTGATTCCAGAGTTATTGATGACTTGGCTCTCCCCCTGTTTTCAAGGCGGATTCTACTGAACCATCAAGTCATCGATTTGTTCATTTCTGCTTCCATCAGTGATTAACAATTCTGTGGTTGGACAGGGTATCTTTGCAATTGCTAAGTGCTAAGTCATTCATCTCATTAGGAATACATTCCTACTTTTATTTGCTGCCTGAAAAGTATGCACCATAAGCTCTGCAGTTATAGCTTGAGTATGAGGTCTTAATTAAGAAATGAAAATTATTGTTACCTTTAAAAATTGGTAATGTAAGAAAGACTTTAAGACTTTGGAATGGGTACACGTTCAGTGGAATGCTGAAGACGGGATTATCTGATGCTCTGTCAATGTACCTTTGTCTTTGACTAGGCTATTTTTTAAACTCTTTAAGTTGTAAATAAATAATAGCAATGCAACTAATTCTTATCTATTACTTCTCTATTGATGATGTGAGAAATTATGACAAATTTCATGACTTAAAATAACACAAGTTTATTATCTTATAGTTCTGGAGGTCAGAAGTCCACACAGGTCTCCCTGAGATAAAATCAAGGTCCAGGGGGCTCTACTCCTTTCTAGAGGCTCTAGGGGAGAATTCATTTTTTTGCCTTTCTAGCTTTAGACCCCACCTTTGATTATTGGACTCCTTTCTCCATCTTCAAAGCCAGCAATGTTGTATCTTTCTGAACATTTCTCCATAGACACAACCCCCTCTGACTCTCTTCTACCATACTCTTCCACATTTTTTTTTTTTTTGAGACGAAGTCTCGCTCTGTCTCCCAGCCTGGAGTGCAGAGGCACAATCTCCACTCACTGCAACCTCCACATCCTGGGTTCAAGTGATTCTCCTGCCACAGGCTCCTGAGTAGCTGGGATTACGGGTGTGCCACCATGCCTGGCTAATTTTGTGTGTGTGTGTGTGTGTGTGTATTTTTAGTAGAGATGGGATTTCATCATGTTAGCCAGGCTGGTCTCAAACTCTTGACCGCAGGTGATCCTCCTGCCTCGGCATCCCATGGTGCTGGGATTACAGGGGTGAGCCACCACACCTGGCCCAGCCTTTTCCACTTTTAAAGACTTGTGATTATTTTAGACCCAGTTGGATAACCCGGGGTACTTTCCCTATAATGAGGTCAGATGATTAGCAATCTTAATTCCACCTGTAACCTTAATTCCCCTTTGTCATGTAATTTAACAAATTCAGAGGTTCTGAGGGTTAGGATGTGGACTTTTTGGGATGAGAAGCAGGGAAGGGTAGTATTATTCTGCCTACCACATCTATAGACATGCAAATAAATTCTGCCAAATGGAGACTGAACTGACTTTTCTACCTATCTACTCCTACATAAAAATCCACTATTGTTTCTATATGTAAGTTCATGTCAATATTCCTTTATTCTATATAAATTTACAGTCTTTGAATGGGGTGTGGTGGCTCACTCCTGTAATCCCTGCACTTTGGGAGGCCGAGGCAGGAAGATCATTTGAGGCCAGTAGTTTAAGACCAGTCTGAGCAACATAATGAAACTCTTATCTCTAAAAAAAAAAATAAATAAAATAAAAATTCTTTTTTTGACTAGCCAAGCACCAGTAGTCCTAGCTAGGATTGCTTGATCCCAGGAATTCAAGGCTATACTGAGCTATGATTGTGCCACTGCATTCCAGCCTGCAAGAGAGCAAGACCCTGTCTCTTAAAAAAAAAAAAAAGGGGGGGGATCTTGACTTCTCCATTGACTCAGTGTCAACAGCCTTCCCAGTCCCCACATTAATTAATGAGCTACACAAAACCTTTGACACGTATTTATTTTATAGATAATATAAAATAATTCTTTATTTTATAAATATTATGTATCTGTAATGTCAAATTTTACCTTTTTTGAAAATTTATCAGAGACTTAGCTACTAAAGATAGAAAAAAAATATGTACACTAGACATATATTCTAGAACTTCAGAAACTGCATCTATCCCCCAGTCTCTTCCATCTTCTTATAAATTTCAACATGCACAGGAGATGGACCTCACTGGGACTGTAATGGCTGCTGGTTGAAAGTTGGAGATCAGAGGATCTCTCCCTGACACTTGAAACTCAACTTTGCACCATAATCAATTCAAGAGAATTGTTTAAAATCACCTGTTCATTACTCTAACTGGGTCCTAGAGAAATTTTACGATCTACTTTTTTCCCTGGTTGTGTTTATTTGAGTAGTTTCTAGCCATTATCATGTTTGCTCCTGAGGCATGCCAAGAAAGAGGGAAAATTCTTGGGCTAATTACAGAGTCTAGTACATTGACATGGAGGTGAGCTCCTGGCAGGCTCAGGGTATAGCTAGTAAATGGAGAGTTTTGAAGCTGTGGGGAGTGGTGGCCCAGGCAACAGCAGGCCCCAGAGCATGCCCCACACAGCCATGTGCAGAGAAGTATGTCTCAGCATGGGGTGGGGGGAGGGGAGACACAGACAGATGTCTCCACAGCAGTGCCTCCCACCCCGCCTGGCCTGTACCCTCTTAGCTATGCCCTTCCTAGTCCTCTGGAGAGCCCACCACTGCAACAATAGCCAAGACAGTAGCTCTCCGGTGCATGCACGTACATGTGTGTATGTAGACACACACACCTTCCTTGCATATAGCTCCAGGAAAAGCAGCCCCAGCAGAGCCACAGTGGCTTTCTCTGTGGGTGCACTTATACATACAAACCCCACTCAGGACTCAGATCCAAGCAGAAATACCTCCTGCAGCCTTGCCTGTCACCAACTCAGTAGGAGAGGGTCCTGAATGGGGGAGCAGGGTGCCCACCAGAGGCCTCAGTAGGCTAGACATGTGGCAATGGCCCATGGCAGACTCACCAGTTGCCTTTCACTGCTTTGAGTCACTCAAGAGGCTCTGGGCCAGAAAGATGCCGAAGATCTAGAAGACTATCTGGAGGAAATACTCACAAAGACCTTGGTTATAACGATCAAGTTGTCAAGTAGCCATTTCTCAAACTGACACGTGCAGCCTTTGGCATGGATGGATCCCTGCTACTCCAGCTCCAGTGTAAGCCAGACGTCACAGCAAAGCAGTCATTGTCCTGGTTAACACCTGAGGTTCGTTGCCTCATGCCAAGGAAATCAAGGACACAGAAACACACACAAGGAGTAAGTTTAAGAGCAGAGGTTTAATAGGTGAAAGAAGGAGAAAAGAAGATAGCTCTCTCTCCTGCAGAGAGAGAGGGGCACCCGAGTGGGTCTTCTGGTCCTGTGATGAAGTGCGGGCGGGGCAGGGGTGTTTATAGACTGGCTTGAGGAGGTGGTGTCTGATTTATATAGGGCCCAAAGATTGCTTGGACCAGGTGAGATGTTTACATAGTGCATGAGAAAGCTGGCTGTCCCACCCTAGTCTTCTATTATGCAAGTGGCTTCTCTACTTGACCAGCTCCATGTTGTCTGCTCCTTACTATACATGTGGTTGGCAAGGAAAAAGAAAGATGGAGCCACCATGTTGAACACGCCTAGCCCCTATGTCTGCAGGTCAATTTTACAAGCTGCTTTGTGTTAGAAAAGAAACGATTTGGGGGCTGCTTTTCATTAAAAGAAAAACCTTCCCGAGGACTTCCTTATCCTCGCTAAATTCCTTATGCTTCCTTACCCTCAATAATTTCTTTTTAACTCCTATATCAATAGCCATACTGAGTGCAGAGGGCATCTTCTGCAAGGCCCCTGATGCAGCAGGAGAAAAGTAATGCTCAGTGCTCCCATCTTGGGGTCAAGTCAGAGCTGTTGAAGTAGATGCTGAGGTTCCAGTCATTGGGCCCTTGGGCTCTGCAGCAAGACCAATATTCCTAAGCAAAGTCAATGAGCTTCTGGAGGTCAATGTCGTCATGACAGGTCTTGACATTGTGGTTGCTAAAGTGGTTGAGCTGGTTTTGAATTCAATCTTTGAAGACAAAGACCAGGATCCCTATTGCCAGCTCCAGGAAGAAGATCAGGTCAAAGAATATGGAGAAAAACTTGAGCAGAAAGGTGTTCTCCTGGAGGATCCTGATACAGCCAGCAAAGCCCGGCACCAACATGATGCCTCCAACAACCACAAATGGCCACCCAGCTCTGTCAGCCCTGATCACCCCAGGCCCAGAGGCTGATGGCCAGGAACAGGGACCCCAGCACCCAGAAGACAAGGTTGAAAGCAAACAGGAAGCATTTACCACAATTGCAGACCTCAGTTTCCTGGAAGTGCCCATGCTTACCAGGCATGGTCAATAGCGATCCATGGGCCCAGGAACCAGAGCTGAGATCTGGAGGCTAGGCTGACTCCTCCCACTGCTGTGGGCTACCCTGGGCTAGAGATGCCTGCTGCCTAGCCTGGAGGCTGTGGCTTCATGCCCTGACCCACAATCTTCTTAAAAAGAAAGCTGATAGGTTGCTACCACCCTGCCTTCTCCCTTTGACCCACAAATAATGTTTTGCAAGATTACGTGAAATTTCTAAGGATTTCTGCTTACAAGTGTAAAGTATTCAGTTACTCTTCATAAGGACATGAGAAAAGGAGAGTTCTCCATTCTGACGTGTGACAATTACCCTAGCTCTGTTCTCTTTCATGTCAAACACCTCAATTCACCCTGATAGAATAACTTACTATATAAACTTTACCCTACTTGTTGAAACACAACCACCCAATAGACAAAAATGTCTAGTATTCTAGAACCAACAAGGAAATCGGAGACAATGAACTTGACACTGTCATATCACCAATCCAAATTCTCTTTATTACATTATCACAGAAGAGCTGGACAGCAGCTCTATAGATTAAGATTGTGCTGTGCAGCTGTGCTTTAATTATAACAACATCTCAGTGAAATCAAAATGTGGATAAATAATAAGAGTATGAATACCACATAATGGGATTTGTAGGCTTGTTAGAAACCTGAAAAGTTAGTTTTGGGTGCTGAATAGTATTTATTTTATTATTTTATTTTATTTTGAGACAGGCTGGAGTGCAGTGGCACGATCTCTGCTCACTGCAACCTCCACCTCCCGGGTTCGAGCGATTCTCATGCCTCAGCCTTAAGGGTAGCTGGAACTACCGGTGCGTGCCACCACACCCAGCTAATTTTTGTATTTTTAGTAGAGACAGGGCTCTACCGTGTTGGCCAGGCTGGTCTTCAACTCCTGACCTCAAGTGATCCGCCCGCCTCAGCATCCCAAAGTGCTGGGATTATAGGCATGAGCCACAACGTATTTGTACTTATGATCAAATTCCAAAGGAATAATTTTTATACTTATTTTTCTATCATCTACCATTAGTGAAGAGTCCATCAGAAGGCACTGCTTCTCTTTTAGCACGCCTGTGCCCACATAGTAGCTGGTTAATGCAGACATGACCACCCCAGGCCTGATGTTGTAAAGGAGGGGATGTTCATGAAACCTTAGAAAAAGGAAATCATGTAGAGAGGGCTGTGTTGGCAGCAGCTGTAACTTTTGGTCAGGTAGGCAGCCATTCCTGCAGCATCCCTACAGGAAGGAAGACAGGGGTAAAAAACTCAACCTCAAAACTGACTGTACCTATAGTCCCAGCTACTTGGGAGGCTGAATCAGGAGGACTGTTTGAGACCAGAAGTTTGAGGCTATAGTACAATATGATCACCTTTGTGAAAAGCCACTGCACTCCATCCAGCCCAGGGAATACAAGGAGACTTGTCTCTAAAAATAACAACAATAAAAACCCAACCTTTTTATTCCTACCTTCCTCTGATCTCCTACCAGGGATCCCCATTGGTCAAATCCAAATTGAAGCCAGAGAGCAAGTAAATCCATTAAAGCATCCCAAGCAGGCCAAATTTCCAGGGTCAAGAACAGGATGGAGACGTGTGGAGAATGAACCTGGAGAAGCAAACAGAAGATATTCAGCACAAACCCTATGAGATGGGTAACATTATTGTGCCCATTTCATATATGTGGGAATTGAGATGCAGAGGAGTTAAATAATGTGCCTATAGATAACAGGGGGATTAAAGTGGCATTTAAATCCAGAGTCTGTGTTTAATCTCTATCTATACTGCTACTACTTTTTTCTCCATGATGTCTCCCGCATAGTGCCATATGGAATAGAGGTCCTCAACAAATACATTTTGAGAGAAAAAAGAAACAAAGAGGAGATTAAGTAAGCTATTTATGAAGACTTTAAGTAAGTTCTCTGGAACAGTGGTTGCCAACCTTTTTGGCATCAGGGATTGGTTTCATGTAAGACAATTTTTCCACGACAGGAGTAGGCGATGGTTTGGGGATA
The DNA here is from genome assembly GCA_963573385.1 of Cacajao melanocephalus. Classification (NCBI taxonomy): domain Eukaryota; kingdom Metazoa; phylum Chordata; class Mammalia; order Primates; family Pitheciidae; genus Cacajao; species Cacajao melanocephalus. The sequence continues at coordinate 103,501 of CAUYLG010023819.1, forward strand.
AAACTGTTCCACCTGAGATTATTAGGCATTAGCGTCTCATAAGGAGACTGCGACCTAGATCCCTTGAATGTGCGTTCATAATAGTATTCAAGCTCCTATGAGAATCTAATGCCACTGCTGATCTGATAGGAGGCAGAGCTCAGGTGGTAATGCTTGTTCACTCACCATTCACCTACTGCTGTGAAACCTAGTTCCTGACAGGTCAGTACCAGTCTGTGGGCTGGGGGTCTGTGGGCTGGGGGTTGGGGACCCCTGCTGTAGTAGTCCATTCTCACGCTGCTCTAAAGAACTACCGGAGACTGGGTAATGTATAAAGGAAAGAAAATTAATTGACTCACAGTTCCACAGAGCTGGGGAGGCCTCAGGAAACTTAGAATCATGGCAGAAGGGGAAGCAAACATGTCCTTCTTCACATGATGGCAAGGAGGAGAAATGCCAAGCAACAAAAGGATAAGCCTTTTATAAAACCAAAAGATCTCATGAGAACTCACTATCGTGAGAACATCAGCTCCTCCCCACAGCTTCTAGCATCTACCATTCTTCTTTCTGTCTCTGTGGATAAAAGAAATACTTTATCTGAATTAAATTTAAGAGAATTTAATTGAGCAATGAACAATTCACAAATCTGGCAGCCTTTCCAGCCAGAGTGGGCTCAGAGACTCCAGTGCAGCCATGTGGTGGAAGAACATTTATGGACAGAAAAAGGAAAGTGATGTACAGAAAACAGAAGTGAGGCACAGAAACAGCCTCACTGGTTACAGCTTGGTGTTTGGCTTATTTGAATATAGTTCAAACCATTGGCTACAGTTGATTGGCCAAAACTCAATGATTGGCACAAGTGTAGGCTACGGTCTGTTTACACCTCCGCTTGCTATAGTTCACTATGTACACAGAAACCCTTAGACGAAACTTAAAATATGTAAGGAGGCAGCTTTAGGCTAAACTCGATTTAACACTATGAATTTCACTACTCTAGGTACCTCGTATGAGTGAAATCATATAATGTTTGTCCTTTTGTGTCTGACTTATTTCACTTAGCATAATGTCTTCAAGATTGATCATTCAAGATTAATGTTAGGATTTTATTCCTTTTTTGAGGCTGAATAATATTTCATTGTATGTATAGACCACATTTTCTGTATTCATTCCTCCATCAAAGGGACATTTGAATTGTTTCCACCTCTTGGCTATGATGAATAATCCTGCTATGAACACTGGTGTACAAATATCTGTTTGCTAAGAATTAAAAGTGCTCTTCCTTTTAATTCTTCAAGTACATACTCAGAAGTGAAATTTCTGGATCATATGGTAATTCTATGCTTAATTTTTTGAGTAAGCTTTATACCATTTTTCCATAACAGCTGCACCATTTTAGATTCCCACTAGCAATGCTCATGGATTCCAATTCCTCCACTTCTTCACTAGCACTTTTATTTCCTGGAGTTTGTTTTGCTTTGTTTATTATATCTATCCTAATGGATGTGAAGTGGTATCTCGTTGTAGTTTTCATTTGTATTTTCCCAGTGATTACTGATATTGGGCCTCTTTTCATGTGCCTACTGGCCATTTGTGTCTTCTTTGGAGAACTGTCTATGCAAGTCATTCACCCGTTTTTTAATCCGATTGTTTGTTTTTTTGTTGTTAAATTGTAGAAGTTCTTTATATGTTGTGGGGATTAATCTCTTATCAGATATACGATGTGGAGATATTTTCCCCATTCTGTGAGTTGTCTTTTCATTGTCAATAATATCTTTTGATACACAAAAGTCTGTATATCAAAAGTTTTATAAAGTCCAATTTATCTATTTTTTCTTCTGTTGGCTGCGGTTTTGCTGTCATATCTAAGACATTACTGGAAAATCCAGATTGAGCACTCAATAAATACCTTTTGAGGTAGAAGATAATAAATAAAAAGCTTCTATTTACAGAATTAGGTACTGAGAGGGCAACAACAACAACAAAAAGCTAAATCTTCCTTTCAAATTCAGTAGGCAAAGTGTGATACAGAAGCTAATGCAAACGAGAAACAAACATCTGCTGTCAAAAATTACATATCAAGTGCTTTTGGAAAGTTGAATGGCAGATCAGGGAGGATTTCATGAATGCCATTTGAGCAAGCTTTTGAGGGATATTTAGAACTTGGACTATGGACATGAATATAAATAGGCTGAAAGCATATTGTTGGCATGCATGGGAACTAGTGGTAGTTCCATAGCTAACATGCTGAGTATGTATGTATAAAGGAAGAGCAGGAGTTAAAGCTGAAAATACAAGCCTGAGGCATGCATGGGAGAGAGAACAAACAAGATAATACTTAAATCTAAGACATCCCTAGTACAAGCATTCCAAATTACCTTTCTGGGATATTAACATTTCTGTTAATAACCAGAAACCTGGGAAATCTATCCTTCCGTAGACTACTAAGAACACTCCCTCTTGCAAAATGATATTTTTCTAAAAGAAAAGGAAACTTACATAAATTCTTGTGGTTTGTAGTTTCACCTTGTTCCGTAGTGGGCTTGGGAAGGATCACCTGGCATTCCTTGGTCCCAGGCTGGTTTAGGAGCTCCTCTTAGGTCTAATAACCTTGTGTTCCAGCTAAGCTGCCCCAGGAGGCTGAAACCTAACTGTATTGCTTTACTAATGCCTAGATGACTTTCCACAGCAAGTGAGGTGCAGATGCTAAGGTCTTTGGTCTGGATCTCCGCACGTTTTCCATTAAGGGTCATCCTGCTATTTCTGAGTACACTCTCTCAGTTTAGCTTCCCTCAAGGCTCCACAGCTTCCCACAAGTACTACATAACATTCTAGGGAAAACCCAAGCATTTCTTCTGAGATGTGTGACAATATCAGCATGTCTTTAAAAGCAATTTATAAAAACATACAAAAGGGTACATGTTGTCTATAAAACATTTCAGCATACACAGGTAAACAATAATAATTGTTATTAAAGCTACCATAATCTACTGAGAGGGCATCTCTGTTTACAGTCTGGTATTTTTTTTTGAATCTTATTCTATGCGTATGTATCACATACATCCTAAAAGTCCTGCTTTTAATAAGTCCAATGGCTGTGTCTAGAAGTCCTCCAAGAAGTGCCTCTCTTGTACTTGAAAAACCCCTTAGGATTGGGTTTCCTTGTCTGCCAAGTGGGGAGAATAAAAATAAACACTCAAATAATGTCTGTTATCATTAGCACTATTATTAAACCAGTCTTTCAGCTTCAGTCATCACATGGCTGTATTTCTGTCTGGCAGCAGCTTCCCCTCATTCAAATCCTCTGCCTGAGAGCCCTTTGACAAAGCCTCATACTGGCCACTGCATCTAATGCAAAAAACCTTAACATCGTTGCCAAAGGATATGGTCCATCCAAAGCCCCTAGTTCTTCCAAACCTCCCAGTGCTCTGTTATGAACAGAAGTCGGGAAAAGAGCCCACTTCAGACCACATGTGATTAATGAGCTTTGCAGAGAAGCTCCATCTTCATCAGAAGTGGATTCACTGTGAAGTTAATGAACTTAGGCTTCAGTTTCATTTACTTGCATGTGTTCTTTCCAAGACCATGGTAAAGGTCCTGGAAAGGGTGTGTTGTCTTCATAATTAAGACTGCCACATCCTTCTTTAGCTTCCTCTCTACGATGTTTCCTCTGTGCCAAGGGGCCATAGTGGTTGTAGGAATTTTAAGGACCCAGCAAAGGAGACTGAGTGCAAATACACTTCATTTATGCTTATTGGGATACAGTTAGGTGGTCTCTAATCACTTTGATGTATAGCTAACTTATTTAGTTATATTAAGACATTTAGGGTTTTGGAATGCGCTCCAAGAATATTCCTGCCACCATGGTGTGGACTTCCCAGTGTCATAACATGAAGGCACAAGACCAGAGGTGATTTGAACATAACCTACAACACCCACCAGTGAAATAAGTCTAAAATGTATGGAACTAGAAGCAGCTCTGTAAAAAATTCTTCCAACCATCAGACATGAGTTTTTACGAAGATCTAGTCAGAATAGAATTTCTCTCTGGTCAGCAATACACTTAATCATGCAGCATATACAGTAAAAAATGGACCATCATGCATTGTTTGATAAACTGACTGATAAGAGGAGTATATGATATGAACACTTTAGAAAAAAAATTTCTGCCTAAATTTTTTGCTACTTGGACATTTAACACTGACTCTAATGAAGATAACATAAACTTCATAACATCCTACTACTGTGAGTCTCATAAATTCAAAAATTATGTATTCACCATATAAGAACACTTACTTGAGAGGCCATGAAATCTTATAGCCCATATGTTAAAGAAACTTAATTGAGGCTTTCTCAAATTTGACAATAATTTGAAAATTTTAACTACCAATAATGTCATGTAGGCCAGGCGCGGTGGCTCATGCCTGTAATCCCAGCACTTTGGGAGGCTGAGGTGAGTGAATTACAAAGTCAGGAGTTTAATACCAGCCTGGCCAATATGGTAAAACCCTTTCTCTACTAAAAATACAAAAATTAGCCAGGCATGATGGTGGGCGTCTGTAATCCCAGCTACTCGGGAGGCTGAGGCAAGAGAATTGCTTGACCCCAGGAGGTGGAGGTTTCAGTGAGCCAAGATCACGACACTGGACTCCAGCCTAGGCAACAGAACAAGACTCAGTCTTGGAAAAAATTAAAAGAAAAATAATAATGTCATGTAAATCTGAAATAAAATTTTCTAAATTATAAATAATTTTAAACATCAGGGCTGGGCATAGTGACTCATGCCTGTAATCCCAGCACTTTGGGAGGCTGGGGGGGCGCCGATTACTTGAGGTCAGGATTTTGAGAAAAGCCTGGCCCACATAATGAAATCCCATCTCTACTAAAAATACAAAAATTAGCTAGGCATGGTGGTGGGCACCTGTAGTTTCAGCTACTCAGGAGGCTGAGGCAGGAGAATCACTTGAACCCAGGAGGCGGAGGTTGCAGTGAGCTGAGATCATGCCATTGCACTCCAGCCTGGGCAACAGAGTGAGACTCCATCTCAAAATCAATTATAATAACAATAATGTAAAAAACAATCATGGGGCCTGGTGTGGTGGTTCACGCTTGTAATCCCAGCATTTTGGGAATCCGAGGCAGGTGGATCCCTGAGATTAGCAGTTTGAGCCCAGCCAGGCCAACATGGTGAAACACAGTCTCTACTAAAATTACAACAATTAGCCAGGCGTGGTGGCAGGTACCTGTAATCCCAGCTCCTTGGGAGGCTGAGGCATGAGAATTATTTGAACCTGGGAGGCGGAGGTTGCAGTGAGCTGAGATCACACCACTGCATTCCAGCCTAGGTGACAGAGTGAGACTCTGTCTCAAAAAAAAAAAAAAAAAAGTCATGCTAAAGGAAAAACTGAATGATCTTTCTGATTTCTCTATAGAAGTAAGATCGTATAAGCTGAGGAGGAGCTGAAAAAAAGGAAAAGATTCTAAAATTGTTGTCTTGTGAAGAGAAGATCAAATAGTTTGCAGCTAAAACATGTAGGGAAAAAAGTATAGAAGTGAGTTAGGAAATTAATTAATAAACATGTTAATTAATAGCATGTTACTTATCCACATTTGTATGATGTTTGTAGTATTTGTTAGTCCAAAACTCTGCTAATATTTTGAGATTTTAAACAAGTTCTAGACCAGGCACTGTGGCTTATGCCTGTAATCCCAGCACTTTGGGAGGCTGAGGTGAATGGATTGCCTGAGGTTGGGAGTTCGAAACTAGCCTTGCCAACATGGTGAAACCTCCCTCTCTACTAAAAACACAAACATTAGCTGGGTGTGGTGGCATGCATCTGTAGTCTTAGCTACTCAGGAGGCCAAGGCAGGAGAACTGCTTGAACGTGGGAGGTGGAGGTTGCAGTGAGCCGAAATCACACCACTGCACTCCAGCCTGTGTGACCGTGTAAGACCCTGTGTTGAAAAAAAAAAAAAAAGAAATATTTTATGAAATTTCATTTTTGTAACCTAACTTTGTATTAGTAACATGAGTTGTTTTTTTTTTTTAAAGAACACCACCAAATACGTAGGAACTTCAGGCCCTTCAAAATCTACATCTGCCTTTGGTCTTCATTCATTTGTTCAACAAATATTTGTTGAACTCCTACTGTGTGTCAGGCACTGGTGCTAGGAGCACAGCAGTAAGCAAATTACACACAGAGAGCCTTGTGGAACTTCTGCCTGCAGTTCCAGAGCCTCTCCCCAAGAGTTACATCAACTCCTGGCCCTCATCTGCCAAATCGTAGGAGCTTAAATGTGGTTTCGGGGCCCAAGGGAAAACAAACACCATACTAGCTATCCTGTCCTCCTCTTTCTCTAGTTTATGACTCCTCTCTGGGGAAAGAGTTTCTTCTCTTTCGGGGCACACATCTCTCTCAGGCCTACTCCAGGTTGTCTTTATTCTAGTGCCCAGGCTGAGGGAACTGTCCCTGCATGGGACATGAGGTCTTGTGGCACAGGGAAAAGAGAGTGACAGACCACATGAGGGCTTTTAAAGCATTTGCTTGGAGTGGTATACATCACTGCCACTCACATTTCATTGGCTGGCCAAAGCAAGTCCTGTGACCAAGTCTGAAGCCAGCGTGGGAACTATAGTTCTCCAGTAGGGAAGCTGTACTTATTTGTAATAATAATGCAATCTACCTCATAAGCTCTCTGGGATTGATTAGGGTTAAAGGTATTTTTGTTACCATTTCTTTAGAGATAAAGAAATGTTAGAGCCGTCTCCAGAATGTTGGCTTTCAAATGTCCATTCGTAGAATGTAGATGAAAGCTAACAATCACACATTTTGGATATGTTGGTTAAATAAAATGCATTATTAACAGAAATGTCATATATCTCCTTTTATTCTACTAGAATATGTTACATTTATGGCTTGCATAATATTTATTTTGGACAGCACTCATCTATACTCTATTTTAAAGTACTTCACATGGTGAAAGCAGGAACAAGATGGGCATGGTGCCACACACTTAAACAACCAGATCTTGTGAGAACTCACTCACCACCAGGAGGACAGCACCATGAGGGATCGACCCTCATGACCCACCAGGACCTACCTCCCACCAGGCCCAAGTTCCAACACTGGGGATTACAATTCAACTTGGGATTTGGTGGGGACTATATTCAAACCATATCCACACCACTTCCTTTAATGTATATGTTTATACTTTGGTTTTCACTTTTGGATGAAAAGAAAGGAATAGCTACGTTTTCTCTTAACACTCTCAATAGAAGTGTCCTTCCTTGTAGACACTGAGAAAATTGTTCTGTTGTCATGAATCAACCAAAGCATTGCAAGACAGTTTCCAATACTAGCAAGGTGAGGGAATTTTCATTAACTGTGAAAAAAAAAAAAAAAGAATCTGAGGCGTTGGTTTTCTGATTTTTAAGTATTTAATGTTAAGCAAACCTACACAGTAGGACAATTTGTTCATGTAACCCAGAGGAGTGCTTTGTGGTTAATTCATGTGGTAGGTCCCTAATTACACTGAAGTTTATATCCCTAACACGCACCACAGAGCTGGGCAGGTCATATGCAGTCCATAAATATTTGCTGAATTGAGTTAAAGGTGGCCATCCAGAAGTCTGTAGTGTATGGGGCTGTGTCAGAGGGAGAGTAGGTACTGGAGGAGATAGGGGAGTAAAAATGGGGCAAGGAGCACTCAACACAGAATGGCAAGAGTCCTGGTAATATCCACACAAAATGCTGAGATGAGTTTAAAGGTCTCTCAGCAATACTATACTTTAAAATAGACACTATGAGCCAGATGCAGTAGCTCATACCTGTAATCCCAGCACTTTCGGAGGCTGACGCTGGAGGATCACTTGAGGTTAGGAGTTCAAGACCAGTCTGGCCAACATGGTGAAACCCCATCTCTACCAAAATATACAAAAATTAGACAGGTACATGCCCATAATCCCAGCTACTTGGGAGGCTGGGGCAGGAGAATTGCTTGAACCTGGGAGGCAGAAGTTGCAGTGAGCCAAGATTGCACCACTACTCCAGCCTGGGTGACAAGATGAGAATCCATCTCAAAAAAAAAAAAAAAAAAGACATTATGTAATAATATCAAAGCCATTCATAGCCAATAGAGTGGTTTTAAAAATATTTAGTATTAAAACATTGTGTGTTTTATTTTGCAGATACAAAGGATGTTTTTCTTAGTCTGGTCTTGACATAATACTATCCCATTTAGATACCTCAAATCTTCAGAAGAATCTGGATGATGTGAAAGTATATCTAGGTCCCCAAGAGAGTTGCAAATTACCCCACCAGCTGTGTTCCCTCATGTTAGGAAAAAGAGAGTCCTATATATTTCTTGTCAAATACAAAATCTCAGAAGGCTGAAACACACTAACTAGAAAAGGGAATGCAATTTGGATTCAACTACCTGCTCTCATGAAAGGTAACAATAGTTAATAATGTTTGCAATTCACAGAATGTTAGAGATAAAAGAGTCCTCAAATATCCTCCAGCAAAATCTCTCTCCTTTTACTAATGGGCAAACTAAGGACAAGAGAAGAAAGATGAGTCAAGTCTTCAGTCTCATGCTGTGATCTGAAGGTGAGCGATAAAATCACTGTCAAGAGAGACTTTCCAACCACTAGTGCTCCTCCCAGAATTCATGAGGGAAACACATTCTTTAAACTAGTAACTTCGAGATATTACCAAATGCTCTTTTTCACTCTTATTCTTCAATCTCCAGTAATTTAGCACTCTGTTAACTATACTATAATCTAAAAAGTTCAGAAATAAGCTGGACACAGTGGCTCATGCCTACAGTCCTAGCACTTTGGGAGGCTGAGGTGTGCAGATCGCTTGAGCCTAGGAGTTCAAGACCAGCCTGGGCAACATGATGAAACCATGTCTATATATATATATTATATATATATATATATATAATATATATAAATATATATAAGATATATAATATATATATAATATATATATATATATATATATAATATATATATATAAAATATATATATATATAAATTAGCCTGGTGTGGTGGTATGAGACTGTAGTCCTAGCTACTTGGGAGGCTGAGGTGGGAGAATCACTTGAGCCCAGGAGCTGGAGGCTGCAGTGAGCCATGATTGTTCTAATGCACTCCAGCCTGGGCAACAAAATGAGAGCCTATCTAAAATAAATAAATTAAATAGATAAATAAATAAATAAATAAATAAATAAAATCTACTCTAAGGGTGGCTGGTAAGATGGCCAAATAGGAACAGCTCTGGTCTGCAGCTCCCAGTGAGAACAACTCAGAAGGCAGGTGATTTCTGTACTTCTCTCTCTCTTTTTTCAGATGGAGTTTCACTCTTGTTGCCCAGGCTGGTGAGCAGTGGCATGATCTTGGCTCACTGCAACCTCTGCCACCAGGGTTCAAGTGATTCTCCTACCTCAGCCTCCTGAGTAGCTGGGATTACAGGTGTGCACCACCACACCCAGCTAATTTTGTATTTTTAGTAGAAACGAGGTTTCGCCATGTTGGCCAGGCTGATCTTGAACTCCTGACCTCAAGTGATCCACCCACCTCAGCCTCCCAAAAGTGCGAAGATTATAAGTGTGAGTCACCATGCCCAGCCTGCATTTCCAACTGAGGTACCCGGCTCATCTCATTGAGACTGGCTAGACAAGGTGCAGCCCATGGAGGGCGAGCCAAAGCAGAGTGGGGCACTGCCTCGCCCAGGAAGTACAAGGAGTTGGGGAACTTACTCCCCTAACCAAGGAAGGCCGTGAGGGACTGTGCCGTTAGGGACAGAGCACTCGGGCTCTGATACTACACTTTTCCCACAGTCTTTGCAACCTGCAGACCAGGAGACTCCCTCAGGTGCCTACACCACCAGGGCCCTGGGTTTCAAGCACAAAACTGGGCGGCCTTTTGGGAAGACACTGAGCTAACTGCAGAAGTTTTTTTTCCATACCCCAGCAGTGCCTGGAACACCAGAGAGACAGAACTGTTCACTCCCCTCGAAAGTGGGCTGAAGCCAGGGAGCCAAGTGGTCTAGCTCAGTGGGTCCCACCCTGATGGAGTCCAGCAAGCTAAGACCCACTGGTTTGAAATTCTTGCTCAGCACAGCAGTCTGAAGTCTACCTGGGATGCTCCAGCTTGGTGGGGGGAGGGGTGCCCCCCACTAAGAGGCTTGAGTAGGTAGTTTTCCCCTTGCAGTGTAAACAAAACCTCTGAGAAGTTGGAACTGGGTGGAGCCCACTGCAGCTTGGCAAAGCTGTTGTAGCCAGACTACCTCTCTAGATTCCTCCTCTCTGGGCAGGGCATCTCTGAAAGAAAGGCAACAGCCCCAGTCAGGGGCTTATAGATAAACTTCCCATCTCCCTGGGACAGAGAAGTGGGTGAATGATATGAACAGACGCTTTTCAAAAGAAGACATTTATGCGGCCAACAAACATATTAAAAAAAGCTCATCATCACTGGTCATTAGAGAAATGCAATCAAAATCACAATAAGATACCATCTTATGCCAGTTAGAATGGTGATCATTAAAAAGTCAGGAAACAACGATGCTGGAGAGGATGTGGAAAAATAGGAATGCTTTTACACTGTTGATGGGAGTGTAAAGTAGTTCAACCACTGTGGAAGACAGTGTGGCAATTCCTCAAGAGTCTAGAACCAGAAATACCATTTGACCCAGCAATCCCATTACTGGGTATATAACCAAAGGATTATACTTCATTCTACTATAAAGATACATGCACATGTATGTTTATTGCAGCACTATTCACGGTAGTAAAGACTTGGAAACAACCCAAATGCCCATCAATGACAGACTGGATAAAGAAAATGTGGCACATATACAGCATGGAATACTATGCAACCATAAAAAAGGATGAGTTCAGTCCTTTGCAGGGACATGGATGAAGCTGGAAACCATCATTCTCAGCAAACTAACACAAGAACAGCAAACCAAACACTGCATGTTCTTACTCATAAGTGGGAGTTGAACAATGAGAACACATGGACACAGGGAGGGGAACATCACACACCAGGTCCTGTCAGGGGTTGGGGGGTTAGGGGAGGGATAGCATTAGGAGAAATACCTAATGTAGATGACGGGGTGATGGGTGCAGCAAACCACCATGGCACGTGTATATCTATGTAACAAACCTGAACGTTCTGCACATGTATCCCAGAACTGAATGTATTAAAAGAAAAAAACTTCAAAATGACACAAGAACAAAAAACCAAACACCGCATGTTCTTGCTCATAAGTGACTATTGAACAATAAGAACACATGGACACAGGGAGGGGAACATCACACACCAGGGCCTGTTGAAAAGTGGGAAGTTAGGGGAGGGAAAGCAGGAAGTTGGGGGGTAGGGGAGGGATAGCATTAGGAGAAATACCTAATGTAGATGACAGGGTGATGGATGCAGCAAACCACCATGACATGTGTATACCTATGTAACAAACCTGCACGTTCTGCACATGTACCCCAGAACTTAAAGTATAATAAAAAAAAGTTCAAGAATTGTGCACACAATTCAGCCACTTCAAAAAGGAACACAAATGGTAATAAATATGTGTATATACAATCTATGTGTGTACATATATGTGCACACAAATATATGTTTATAAATATACACAGATTTACACATATCAGCTCTTACATAAAGAGGCATTATCAATAAACAGCATAAATGGAACGTCTACATTCTAAAATATAACAGCTTTTAAATTTATTGGAAAAGAGGAATAAAGGCCTATTTTCTACTTATCCAGATTCAAAGTGTTTGTGAAAAATTTGTCACTCTGTGCTTCTGGGTTCAGTTGTCAATTCTCGGATATTGTACTATCTAGTAATAAGCCTTCAGTCAATTAGATTAAGGAAAAACGATCTACCCTGAGGTGTTTGCTTAATATGGATAATCCAAAATTGTTTGTAAAAGAACATAAACTTTTACTTAAAACATTTAAAGTACTCATCTTTTGCCAAAGTTTAGTGTTTTGGCTCTAACCTAATTATTCTTCTAACCATTTTGTAAAGGAAAGTGGGTGTGTTCATAAGCCTGTGCAGGACATCAAAGTCCAAACGTAAAAAATTACTTTTTTTTTACATTTGGATCAAAGTCCAAATTATCTTTACAATAATGTAAAGATGCTATCAGGAAATTAATTCCACTGGAATTGGATGTGTTTCAGAGTATTTCAATTATGATGATTTCTGGTGATATGTGTTTTTGACTTTTGGATTTCTGACACACACACACACACACACACACACACACACACACTGCTCTAAGCCAATACATACTAGAATTTTGTATTATTGCAAAAAAGAACCATATTATTAAGGAAGTGCATTATTGCTTAGAGATTAGTGGTTTGATTCCTGAATATGAATATGAAACTTTAAGCAGCATAGCAGAGAGATTGCAAACATGGACTTGGGTTCTATTACTTCCTAGCTGCAACCAGGCAAATTATTTAACCTGTGTCTCAATTTCCTCATCTAAAAAATTGGAAGAATCATAGTACTTGCTTCATAGAGTTGCTATGGTTTGTAAAGTGCTTAGAATAGTGTCTAGTTCACAGTAAATGCTTTGTGTGTGTTTGTCATTATTATTACAAGGTCATCCCCTACAAGGATTACCAACAATTTGACTCTAAATCTCCTGTGTAGTGGTGAAAGATATTGCCAAGTCATTGTATTCATGATCAGCGGGCAAAATTATCTGTCTTCTGCCGTCCTGACCTGTCTGTGGACCACTTTCCCTCACCATTATTCACAGAGAATTGACGCCGGGCCCTGATACCGGCATTACTTGGTTATTTGAAAACAATATTTTAATGCAAGATTTTTTTTCTTTTTCTTTTTGTTTTTTTAAGAGATGGGGTCTTGCTATGTTGCCCAGGCTGGAGTGCAGTGGCTAGTCACAGGCGCCAGCCCACTACTGATCAGCACGGGAGTTTTGACCTGCTCAGTTTCCTACCTAGGCCGGTTCACCCCTCCTTAGGCAACCTGGTGGTCCCCCGCTCCCGGGAGGTCACCATATTGATGCCGAACTTAGTGCGGACACCCGATTGGCATAGCGCACTACAGCCCAGAACTCCTGGACTCAAGTGATCCTCCCACCTCAGCCTCCCGAGTAGCTGGGACTACAGGCATGTGCCACCGCACCCGGCAATGCAAGATTTTATTGAATGAATCTGGTTTTGCATCTTTGTCTTAGTTTGAGTGGCCATAACAAAATATCATAAACTGGGTGGCTTAACCAACAGAAAGTTTTTTTCTTGCAGTTCTAGAGGTTGAAATTCCAAGACTGGGTGCCTGTATGATCAGGGTCTGGTGAGGCCTCTCTTCCTGGTTTGAAGATGGTCACCTTCTGACTGTGTCTTCACACAGAGGGGAGAGACAGACAGAAAGCAAGCTCTCTGGCGTTTTCTTAGCAGTGCCCTAAATCCCACCAGGTCCCTTCACTCTCAGGACCCATCTAAATCTCGTTACTCACAAAGGCCTCATCTCCAAATATGGGCATATTGGGGGTAAGGACTTCAACATATAAACTTTAGGGGAGCACAATTCAGTCCATAGCAATTAGGAAACCCACAAGTATAGATTTTTCTTTCTTCCAGAAGTTTGTAGATGATAATATGGTCATGAAGAGAAAGGAGAGAAATATCTCCACCTGCTCCCTAAACCTCTGCTCTTCCTGATGTGTCTCAACTCACATGACACTGCCTCTTCTCATGGTTTTGCTGAACCACTTCAAGTTTTCCTCTCAAATTGCTAGATCAAATTTTTCTTCTGACTAAGAAATACTTTTTCTTTCTTTCTTTCTTTCTTTCTTTCCTTCTTTCTTTCTTTTTTTCTTTCTTTCTTTCTTTCTTTGTTTGTTTTTAGACACAGAGCATTGCTCTGTCATCCAGTCTGGAGTGCAATGGTGCAATCACAGCTCATGACAAGCTTGACCTCCCAGCTCAAGCAATCTTCCTGCCTCTCAGCCTCTCGAGTACCTGGGACTATAGGCATGAGCCATCACATCTGGCTAATGTTTGTATTTTTTGTAGAGATAGAGTTTTGCCATGTTTCCCAGGCTGGTCTTGAACTCTGGGGCTCAAGCAATCCACATGCCTCAGCCTCCTAAAGACTACAGGTTATGAGCCACCATGCCTGGCCAAGAGATACTTTTAATAATATAATTGGGATTAACTATACTATACAAATACTGGTTAATTTTTAAAAACAAAATAGTTGATATAGGTTGAATTGTGTCCCCTCAAAAAAGACACGTTGAAGCTGCTAACTCCCATTATTTCAGAATGGGTCATTATTTGAAATAGGACCATTGCCCATGTAATTAGTTGAGGGAAGAAGTGCTTATAGGAAAATGGTTGGAAGACAGGATTGGAGCGATGCATCATCTACCAGCCAAGGAAGGCCAAATGTTGCTGACAAACTACCAGAAGCGAGGAACAGGCAAAGAAGGATTTCCCTACAGGTGTTCCCCTACTGGGGTAAAATGGTCTTGCCGGCCACACCTCGATTTCAGATTTCCAGCTTCTAGAACTATGAGATAATACGTTTCTGTTGTTTTAAGCCACCCAGTTTGAAGTACCTTGTTACGACAACCCTGGGAAACCAACTGGAATGTAATAGAATCGTCAGAGGCACTTAACGTTCTTACTGTTTGTACCCATGCTTTTTCTTTTTAAAATATGGTGAGAAAACAAAAGATAATCAGAATCTACTATTTATTTATTATTATTATTATTATTATTTTTTGAGACAGTCTTGCTCCGTCGCCAGGCTGGAGTGCAGTGGCATGATCTCGGCTCACTGCAACCTCCGCCTCCCGGGTTCAAGCAATTCTCCTGCCTCAGCCTCCTGAGTAGCTGGGACTATAAGTGCACGCCACCACGCCCAGTTAATTTTTGTATTTTTAGTAGAGACGGGGTTTCACCATGTTGGCCATGATGGTCTCGATCTCCTGACCTCGTGATCCGCCCACCTTGGCCTCCCAATGTGCTGGGATTATAGGCGTGAGCCACTGCACCTGGCCACTATTTATTTTTAAAATTCAAGGCTAGCAGAGTAAGTCACAGCAATAAGTTGTTAAAAGTCAAACAAAGACAAAGGTAAATGTGTTGTTTTATTTAAGTCAAGAAGAAAAAGAAAGCCTTTGCCACATAGTATGGCTTATTGCCAGAGGAGTTGTTGGGAAAATAGTTAAGTACATTAAAAATGACATTTACAGAAGCAACTATCAAATTATTTGTGGAATACATTTAAAATTAAATTCTCATTCCCAATCCCAATATGAAAGAACATTATTAATATTGTTTATGATGTTAATTATGCAAAGTAGATGGAGGATGGTAGACTCATAAGCAAATTGACAATTTAGACAGAAACGACACTTGGCCAGGCATAATGGCTCATGGCTGTAATCCCAACATTTTGAGAGGCCAAGGTGGGTGGATCGCTTGAGTCCAGGAGTTTGAGACTAGCCTGGGCAACATGGCGAAACCTTGTTTCTACAAAAAATACCAAAAAAATTAGCCAGGTATGGTGGCTCATGACTGTAGTCCCAGCTACTCTGGAGGCTGAGATGGGAGGATCTCCCGAGCCCACGAGGTGGTTGAGGCTGCAGTAAACTGTGATCACACCACTTCACTCCTGGGCAGTAGAGCAAGACCCTGTCTCAAAAAAAAGAAAGAAAAAAGAAAGAAACTCTCTGGAAAGTCTAAGAGGTATTTTGAAGAGTTCTTCAATTGCTTGAAATAGAGGGAAAATATTAGAGAGTCATAGAGGTTTCTAAAACCTTATACTTTGCTAAAACTGTTTTCCATATTTAAAACATTTGTTTACATCCTGTCACATCATCAAAACATACCCTATATCGACTTATATGTAGAAATCCAAGAATGCCCAAGTCAGGTTCTTTTGTGTCTGTTCAACACTGAAAGCAGAAAGTCTTAAAGGAAGAGGTAATTGTAGAATGAACAAGACCCAACTGAGGTATGACTTGTTAGTTAGCACTAATTTATGTAGGAATGAAAGGGAATATACACTAAACAGTAACCCCCTAAAAACACTCATTGATAAGAGTGTGCTGCAAAGATATGGTCAGGAAAATATACCACATATAATACATTTTTCTTCACAAATTTTAAGGGAGTGATGAGTGCCTCTTCCCTCTAGACAGGTTAGATTTAGTACCTACCATGTGCTGGGAGCACAGCATGGAAATATACAAGCAAAAGCCCTACTGTCACAGAGCTTACATTATAGGAGAGGACACACACACAAAAAGCCTCTTTGTACAGTATGTTTTATCAAGTTGTTTGAATATTTAATATTTCCATTGAAACGATGATTTTCATCATAGAAGTGAATTTGATGATTTCTCAAATATATAAATTTAGGACATTATTTTATTTTATTTTATTTTATTTAGACATGGTTTCACTCCATCACCCAGGATGAAGACAGTGCAGTGGCACTATCATGGCTTACTGAAGCCTCCACCTTCTGGGCTCAAGCGGTCCTCCCAAATCAGCCTCCCGAGTAGCTGGGATCACAGGCATGCAGCACCATGCCTGGCTAATTTTTGGATTTTTTGTAGAATCAGGGTCTCCCTATGTTGCCCAGGCTGGTCTTGAACTCCTGGCCTCAAGTGATCCAACTGCCTTGGCCTCTCAAAATGCTGGCATTATAGGCATGAGCCACTGGGCTTGGTGGGACCATGTTTTAAAATCTGTTTTCTGGGATCATTACAGCAATAATAGGTTGGTATATACTGCTGGTACGGTTTAGTTGGCAGCTTAGCTTAGAAGACAACAATCATCAGTGTTCTTGAGCATGTTTTTGTTGTTGTTACACTGAAGTTTGTTTTACCTATAGCAAACGTAATCAGCTGCTTTTGGTTTGGGGCCTCCCTGTTCACACCACTCCACACAATTCTGCTAATTTTGAGTAGATGAATTTTGGAGCCCCTCAAAGTCCTAAAGAATATGAGTTTAGCAGTCTGTGTTCTTGTAACAGAACAAAGAATTTGGGCCTTTATTCTACCTCTTACAGTTCCATGAAAGGCCCATAGGAGAAAACACCCTGGATTTGGGTAATTTCATATAAGGGTCTCCTCATTTTCCTTATGTTTCTTATTACAGCTGTTTTACAGGTTGCCACACTTTCAGTCCTAGCTCCCCATAATCTAGAGAATGAGGTCCACACATTCTCATCAAATGATTTAGAAAATCAAGACAACACCAACATTGAAAAAAAAAATTACGCCAGACATGGTGGGTCACGCCTGTAACTTCTAGTACTTTGGGAGGCCAAGATGGGCAGATCACTAGAGGTCAGAAGTTTGGGACCAGTGTGGCCAACATGGTGAAACCCCATTCTACTAAAAATACAAAAATTAGCTGGGTGTGGTGGCACACATCTATAATCCCAGCTACTCTGGAAGCTGAGGCAGGAGAATTGCTTGAACCCAGGAGGTGGAGATTGCAGTGAGCCGAGATTGCACCACTGCACTCCAACCTGGACAACAGAGTGAGACTCTGTCTCAAAAAAAAAAAAAAAAGATTACTTATGCAAGATCACCCCTAGTCTGTATATAAAAGGAAGGGCTAAGTTCCAAAGTCCTTGTGTTGTGGGCATGCACTTTATTCTCTTAACATGCTGAAAGTATCAGTCGCGATTCTCTGTTGCAAGCAAGATATAGCAAATCTGGCTGTTTTAAAGAGAAAGAAAATTTATTAAAGAATATTGAACAGTTCATCTGGAGAACAAGTCTTATAGACTTTACAGCCAGAATGTACCTGTACATGTATACATGTGTGCCCCGATCATGCTCTGAAACTGGCCTGTGAAGCCAGCACTGCTGCCGTAGTGGGTCCAGATAAACAACTTGAACCACTCACACAGAACACGGGACAATTGCACTAAAACCACAGCCACTGACAGCTCTTCAAGCCGTATGTGTCTGCCACCTCTGCTGCCACTGTCCTCTATATGGACTCTCCTCAGATGGTGAGCTGATGTATCTCTGGTCCTAGCTGCAAGGGAAGCTGGGAAAGTGGTAACTGATGTTTTCAGATTCTAGGGTAGGCTCCAAAGCAGGAGATGCCTCCGACCAAGGAAGCGGATTCCAATGCAATGGTAAATACGTACCTTACTGGCTAAACTAGAAGTTGAGTTACCATGCCTTGATGAACAAGCATGTGTATCAGAAATGAACTTAAGACTTTTGCTGTCTTTATTGTATAACACAGCACATCAAGTCACCTCTGAGAGGGTGACTGCTCTTCCTACTGCTCTCTCTCACTTGCCCCTCCAAGCCTCTGAACACAACAACTTTAGGTATGACTTAGCCTTATCCAGTCATATGCCTTGACTGGCATTGTGCCCACTGCCTGGAAGGCCTTCTGTCCCTTAGCCAGCTGCGTGACCCGTGTGGCTTGATGAATGCCACTTCCTTCAGGAAGCCTAGAAATTAATTTGCAAAGTAGACTCATTTTGGCCTAATTCCCTCATAGCCACTACTCTCTTGGCTCTCCACGCTTCCACAGCACTCTGCTGTTACTTTCCACAGCACTTATCTGCCTTGCAGTGCTGTGGTTTCTATACACACCCAATCTCAGTGGAAATGGCAGTAGTTCCTTTGAGGAGAAATGAGTGCAGGAGTCAGGGGTGGAACTTAGAGGCTGGAAGCTGTGTTTGCTTCACAATTGACATGAAAACTATCACATTGTGAGTTTCATTGTTAAGATGGAGGTTTTGTGGGAGCTTAATGTGCTCCTTTTCCTCTAGCAGTCACCATCTAGCTCTGCTCTCTTTTTCCTATCTGGTGTCCCAGGGCACAGCCTCTGCAGCTAGCCCTCTGCCTCTTTCCGGCTGGGTGACCTTTCCAGCTGTGTGGTGTTCAGCAAGTGACTTTACATATGCCACAGAATTACTGTGAAGACAGTCTGTGTTAATACTTCTAAGGTGCTAACAATGGGGCCTGGCACCTCTCAAGCCCTATCTTGGTTCAGTTTTTTTTTTTTTTTTGAGACAGAGTCTTGCTCTGTCACCAGGCACCAGGCTGGAGTACAGTGGTGCAATCTCGGCTCACTGCAACTCTGCCTCCGGGGTTCAAGCAAGTCTCCTGCCTCAGCCTCCCTAGTAGCTGGGACTACAGGCGCATGCCACCATGCCCAGCTAATTTTTGTACTTTTTAGCAGAGATGGGGTTTCACCATGTTGGCCAGGATGGTCTCAATCTCTTGACCTCATGATCCGCCTGCCTCAGCCTCCCAAAGTGCTGGGATTACAGGTGTGAGCCACTGTGCCCAGCGGCAATTTTTTTAGAGACAGGATCTCACTCTTAACCCAGGCTGGAGTGCAGTGGCGTGATCATGGCTCACTGTAGCCTCCAGCTCCTGGGCTAAAGGCTCAACCTCTCAAGTAGCTGAAACTACTGGTGTGTGCCTTCATGCCTGGATAATTTTTTTAAAACTTTTTTATAGAGATGAGGTCTTGCTATGTTGCTCAGGCTGGTCTCAAACTCCTGACCTCAAGCAATCCTCCCAAGTTGGCCTCCCAATGTGCTGGGATTATAGGTGTGAGCCACCGTCCCTGGCCCCCATCTTTGTTTTTAATGTCACAATCTTCTAGCAGGCAAAGTCCTTCTTGGTTCTTTTTTGCGTCTGCCTCTTTCCAGCTCCTCTCCCAGGGCCTTGCTTATAGGAGAGACTCATCAAGTCTGTTGAAGAGAGACTTGGTGTCTGCAGGGAGGGAGGTGGGAGGGGAATTGGAAGAGGTAGAGCAGTGAATCGTGGCGAAATACCGTCACGGCAATGAGAATCCTGAAGCAGCCCAAGTCATAGGGCTATCCCAGTTTCAGGGGCAAAAGTTGAGGGTAGAGCCCAGAATGACCACTTGTAGTAATGTCACATACATGACCTTAGAAGGAAAAAAAGTGTCTACCTCAGTCCGTAGAACTTACTTGTTCACTTCGATGTTATATACAGCATGCTTAACTTTACTGCAAGGAAACGCATACTCTCTCATTTATTCCTTTCTAAAAATGGCTGCTGTTACTGCCTCTATCTTTCTTCTTTCATCTGCACAGGGATCCCAAAGGATCTCGTTCACAGGGTAGGCTGTAGTTTAGTCGGTCTGGGCAGGGCCTTAGATTCTGTATTTCAAATAAACTCTCAGGTGACACTGATGCTACTGGTCCACACACCACATTTTGAGAAGCCAGGATATACAAAATGGGTGAACGGGGGAAAAAAAGCACCTAACATTTTCCCCATCCTTGCAAAATAAGCAGATATCAAGGTCAACGATAGTCCATTCTAACGAGTCGTTTCAAGATATGTATGGCTGTGGTAGGATTTTGTCACAATGCATTTCCTTTGATGCCCCCGGCTAGGTGACATTGGAGTGGTCATTTATAACTACATTGCTATGGAGACAGGAAAGATATATATTTATCCAAACCTAGGATGAATTCATCTTAAAAAGATGAACACAAGTACTTCAACAGATGGGGACAATCTGAAGGTTAGGTGGGTATTTCAAGTGGATTAAAAAGGGCTAAGTTATATTTCTTTTTTAAATGTATTTTTCTTTTCATTTTTAATTGATATATAATAGTTATACTTAAAAAAAGATTCTTGAAGAGTCAACCACAGGCTGGGCACGGTGACTCATGCCTGCAATCCCAGCCCTTTGGGAGGCCGAGGCAGGCAGATTGCTTGAGCCCAGGAGATGGAGACTAGCCTGGGCAACATGGTGAAACCACATACCTATAAGAAATTCAAAAATTAGCCTGCCATGGTTGTGCATGCGTATGGTCCCAGCTACTTGAAAGGCTGAGGTGGGAGGATCACTTGAGCCCAGGAGGTCAAGGCGTGCCACTACACTCCAGCCTGAGTGACAGAGTGACATAGACCACTGCTACAGAATCATCTGGTATATTTTTTCAGATGCTGGCTTCTGGGCCCCATTCCAGATATAATGAAACCATCTCTGAGGGAAATCTGAGAATCTGATATAAACACCTGTCCAAGGAATGCTTAACCATTAAAATTCAAAAAGCCCACGTTTAGAGCCTTTGTGGTCTCTGCTGAGACTTAAATATCATTTGATGAGCTCGCAATCCAGTTAATGGATAATGGTGTGAGTGGTGATAGCTCCAGTCCTTATCTTGCCATAAAATATTCCGTGATTTCTACTTTGGTTTCTTACTGAATCTTGCAGGAATCTTAGGGTTCACAGAAATATTCTTAGAATCCACTGACAATCTGGTCTTCTCTTTGTGCTTTTTATTGTTATTCACTAAATACTATTGGTTCACATGTAATATAACCAGACCAATGTTATTTCCACAATTTGTACGCACAATGGACTACTAAGTAGTACTTTCTTCCTCAATATAGGAAATACAGGATCAGCTAGATGAAGTAAATTTCCAGTCAAAACCTACAGTTATTTGCTTGGAAATATCACCCCCCGACCCCCGCTCTGCCAAAACTAAATTCTGAATTAAGATTACTTCCATGGTAACATAAGAGCATCTCACAGGGAAAGGAAAACAAATTCATGATATTACTAGAATGAATACCATCCTTGACCAAGTGACTGTTCAGTGAGAACAATTGCCATTTGGGGGTCTTTTTCTGCCTGGATAAGGTTGTAGTTTCTCTAGCACGGGCACCGCTGAGCTACGATTGTATGTATAATTGTGTGGTATCCTAAAGGCATTTTCTGTGTAGTGTTTATCAGAAAACAGCAGAAATATACCAGAACCAAAAATACTTTTCTTCACATTGTTAGGAGGACTTTCATGCTTTTCATCCATTCTTCAGAAAATGAAAAGCTAATGCCATGTAATCACAATTTCCTGGGATTCTGAAAAACCATTAAAGAGGCACATTGATGGCCTCTGAATAGAAACACTGTAGCGCGTTTTGGATTGGCTCTGTTCTGGGGTTCTTGACACTCATATGCTCAAATCAGAGTGGTCAAAGGTTTCTTTTGTGTCCAAAACACCCAGACGGTCTGATTTTAACCATGCATGTGCTTCTGAGTGAATGCAGATGGTAAGCTTTTTTCTTCTTTTTTTAGTAGAAAAAAAAGAAAATTAAAGCCTATATTAATTATGTTAATAGTTCAGGCTTGATAATTATGAGAATTTTATTTTGTATATATCTAAAATGGGATGCTTTAAAGTTGTATTGCCAGATGAAGTGTTTTTCTTTATTAAAAGTGTTCTAGATTTATTAAAATCAACCAAATACCACATAAAGTTAGCTTTATTAGAAGCAGGAATAAGCAGGAAGATTTCTGGCCATGTTAATATTTAATTTTAAGACAAAGTAGCTCACCTGTGTTACTAGACCTGTTAGGCTGTATTTTAAAACCATGTTATTCTTCTTAAGCCACTGGCACGGCTTTCTCCTCCTCATATCTTCAAAAACATTTCTGAAGTGTGTGCTTGTATGCAGTGTCCTGAAGCAGTCTCTAAGAGCTGCATTGATTCCCAGGAAAGTGGTTATATAGAAACAAAATTGGCTTGTGGTGTATTCCCAGGTACATTCAACAGCCAACACCATGTATTACTACTTACTGTGTGCTGACCAGTGTGCCAGAGAAACCCACACAGTGTCAGCTATTGTGATTAAACAGAGTGGCATGGGCAATGTCAACAGTCCATGTTTCTGTGTAACAGGACATCTGATTTTGGTTCTCCAAACAGGAAGTGGCGTTTCCTATCAAAAGGGAGAGTTCAGCTCTTGCAAAGATGGCAAATTAACCTTGGCAGTCAGATGGGAGAGTCAGAGAGCTGCTGCCCCAGCAAGCCAGGCTGTGGGTGAATAAGCAAGTCCATAAAGGCCTGAAACAAGAAGCAAGTATCCCAACTGCAAGGGACGAGAACAGCATGGATCACCCAGAAAAGGAGCACTTCCAGGGTTGGCATGCTCCCCAGCCACCTTTGAGAGGGTAAACCCATAGGATATTTAAGTCTGTTGTAAAGGTCTCATCTTATGAGTTCAGTTTTCAACAAAACTTTTTGTGACTGCCTTAGTCTGTTTTGTCTAACAAGATACCTGAGGATGAGTAATTTATAAAGAAAAGAAGTGTGTTTTGTTCTTGGTTCATGTGGCTGGAAAGTTCAAAATTGGATAGCTGCATCTGGTGAGGGTCTCTAGCTGTTTCCACTCATGGTGGCAAGTAGAACGGGAGCAGGCATGTGTGCAAAGAGATTGCATGGCAAGAAAGGATGCAAGAGAGAGAAATGGAGGAAGCCAGACACTTTTTAACAATCCACTTTTGGGGAAACTAATCCATTCCCCGAAGAACTCACTTACCTCCTCATGGGAGGGTATTAATCTGTTTATGAGAGATCTGCCCCTATGACCCAAATACCTCCCACTATGCCCCACCTCCCATCACTGTGACATTGGGGATCAAATTTCAACATGAGTTTTGGCAGGTACAGACCATAGCCAAACCATAGCTGTGACCTGCATTAAGTCCAGTGTCAAAGAAACCCTTTAAGGTGTTATATGCAGACATGTAGATGTGGTTCATCTGGCATGAACAAGAAACCTTTTCTCAAAAGAATGAAACCAGATATGTAGTCTTCTTTAATGATCTGGGTAAAGCCTGTTTTGGTCTGGATGTGCTACATGTGATTCTAGCATGTGTCAATAATCGTATATGTTATCCTGAATGAAACAGTTAAATAATCATATTTGGGTTGTGTAGGATCCACCATGATTTTGTGAGAAAGAAATGAATAAAAATAAATTGAGAGCTGAGATTTTCTGGGAAAAAAGGCTTTGAATGATCCAAGCTCATAGACAAGAGATATTTACTGCACCCTAACACATACAATGCTCTGATAGATGTGACAGTCATGAAGGGAGTGGACGGTATGGAAAGGGAAAGGGGTTGCGTCTGCCACAGGTTAATTCTAATCCCCTACGACTTCTACACTGGTGAGCAGCAATGCTCAGAAGAGGGATCCTGTGGCATCCTGAAATGTTCTATAACTCACAAGCAAGGCCATTTAGCATAGGATTGAAAAGCATGCTCTGGAAACTTGTTACCTGGGTTTAAATTCCAGCTCTATCATTTCCCAGCTGTGGGACAGTTCTCAGTTTCTTCATCTTCACAAGAGCAATAGTAACCACACCTATCCCATAGAAAAGGAGGAATTAAATGATCTTAAGTATTTGATGTACTTAAAAGTAAGTGTTCACTGTTATTGTCAAATACTACTGAAATTGACATTCAGCAGTCCATGTATTCCATTATACACTGTGTACTAATTCTTTGCAAATGGTTAGCCTATGTAGGTTATATCAGTGACTGTGAGATAACCTACGAATTAGAATTCAAAATCCCCAGCCATTCCAGAAAAATGAAAATTTACTGTACAAAGGTTAAGATTATGGCCCTGTCCTTATAATTCAGGCTATTACAAGAATACCTGGAGGAATCTTAGAGTTCTGTTTTTTTTAATTGAATTTGACATATTATGATTCAATTATTATTGTTGATGGAATATAATTCATATTAATTGAAGAAAAAAAAAAGCATGCTTTCATGTGAGCTGACAGTTTTTGTCCACCAGGGGGCAGTCCACTCAATGAAACCAAGGACAGAAATAACAAGAATAAATAAAATCTGTAATTTAAAAACAAATGCATTTTCTATTAGTTTCAGTTTCAACAAAACTTTTATAGAGATACAATGACATAGCAGCACCAGTCTTTGTTCCTTCCTTCCGGTAGATCAACAATCAAGAGACAGAATAAAGCAAAAGACAGTACTAACCTACAATCCAGTCTCATGGCCAGCTCTATAAACGAGGGGCCTGGGGGCACTCTGTGAAGTGAACTGGACCAAGGCTAAATTCACCATACAGAACAGGATTTAAATGCAGGAGAACTAGTGACAATCAGAGGGAGTATAAGTCATCAATTATATAGATGTTCATCAAAGGGCATTGTATAATTTCTGTCTCCTCTAAAATGTTGTGAAAGCCGCAGTAGCTGTAATAGCAGAACTATGAGCTTCTCAGTTAAGAAATGCATCCCCAAGTTTAGGACTACTGGTTCATATCTTGGCAAATCTAAAGGACTTCACATCCAAATAAATAAATGACTGTTTTGTATGCCAAGAATTGACACTTAGCCTTAGAATAGATGCATCCCACTGCCAGAATACAAAAGCCATACTTCATGATAGAATAAAATCCAACATTTTAAACTCTGAACCTTCTTTGCATCTTGGTGAAGCCAATTTGGTGGATTACATTTTTCCTAGCAGGGAACTAAGGAACAGTTGAGTTCAAACATACTATTACATAATCTGCAATTAACCAGGAACCAGTGGAATATGGTGGAAAGATCAATGACCTTGGTGTTAAAAGAGCCAGTTGTGAATCTTAGCGTCTCTACTTTTCATTTACATGTCCTTGGGCAATATATATGTAAGGGAGTTTTGCAAAACTATGTGGAGTATGATATCATACATTCACAAGGTTTTACCAATTACAAAGCACTTTTCAACACACTGTCTCCTCATACGATCTTCCTTAGAGGGAATTTTGCAAGGGTTAAATGAGGTAATTCACATAAAGCACTTGGAGGGTGCCCCAGCATCGGAATAAGAATGCAATCAATGAATGGCAGTTATTATTATTAGTGGTAGTAGTTTGACCCTCATGCCAATCCCCTGTGCTAGAGATTCTCATCTCCACATTGTCAGAGTTTAAAAAACTGCAGCCCAAGAGAAGTGAAGTGATTGGTTCAAAGTCAAAGAACTGGAAGATTAGAGCCTAGACTGGAGCTCATGCATGTTGTCCCTTTTCCAGTGTATGTTCCAGGCACTATTTACAATGACCATGAACAGAATCACAAGGAAGAGGGTTCTTTTCCCTTTGAAGTGAAAGCCCAAGAGAGTGCCCCACTATTGACTTTGCCACCCTTCTGGTCCTGGTCTTGTAGTGTCCCTGACCCCAAGAGTTCCTTCAATGCATCAGTATAGAACAGAGGCTCTTAACTTTCACTGCACATAAGAATGCCCTGGGGCATTTTATAAAGCACTGAGTCTCAGACCCTAGAGCAGTCTAATTAAGTCAGAATGTCCTACAGGAGATTTCTTCCTCTTCCTCTCTAGCCACAGTGAGTATGCCTGAATCTGGAAGTCAGAGACAGTTTCCCAACTCCAAACACAGCAGCCTTTCTGCTGTGTGAACGCTCTCAGCCCCAAGAAAGGAGGTATTAATTACAGAAAAACAAGGTGGTCAAAATGGAAGGTGGTCAAAGAGGTGGATTGCCAGAAAAATGTAAGGGGTTTAGGGGATAAGGTGCTGGAGGAGGGGGTCAAACTAAAGAGAATGAATAGAGATGCAGGTATTGGCTCGCTTTTCCAGATATGGGTGAAGTGTGCAGCATGAATCACCCCCCTATACTGTATACAAAAAAAAAAAAAGAAAGAACTAGTATACTGGTTGACTGCATTGTGTCTTTGTGTAAGTAGGGCAGAATCAGTAGGCATTGGCCTGCCACAGTGGCTCATGCCTGTAATCGCAGCATTTTGGGAAGCCGAGGCAGGCAAATCAACTGAGGCCAAGAGTTCGAGACCAGCCTGGCCAACATGGTGAAACCCCATCTCTACTAAAAATACACAAATTAGCTGGGCATGGTGGTACGTGCCTGTAATCCCAGCTACTCAGGAAGCTGAGGCAGGAGAGCACTTGAACCCTGGAGGCGGAGGTTGCAGTGAGCTGAGACTGAGCCACTGCACTCCAGCCAGGGTGAAAGAGTAAGACTCCATCTAAGGAAAAAAAAATCAATTGGTATGCCAGGCAACTCTCAAATAAAACTTCCTTGATAGTGATTACTCTCGAACACAGATATGTGCTTCTGAGGCTACGAATGGGTGGTAAATGTTTTGTACTTCAAAAGGGTGTAACAGAAACCCTAGAATCAATTGAAATGTGAATGTCTAGTAGAATCCATTAACCAAAATATTTTTACTAGTCGAGCTAATGGATATCCTCTTCAGCTCCAAATCCTCTCCAAATCCTCTCCACCTAGGAGTAATGCATGCCACTAAGGTCAAGTAATCCTGACAAACTGAGATCAGCTTTGTTCTCTAGATAACCATGAAATAGGAGGTCCGTTTTCATGATCTTCCAATGATGATCTATCAAGCCCTCTCCTTATCTCCCATCCCCAAAAGCAGCAGGCACTGTTTCTGGCTGGCAGTGGGATCAGAACCACTGTCAAGAGATCAGAGGATCAGAGTGGCAAGCTCTGGATATTAAAAGTCAAGTTTTCGGGATGTCCAGGCTGCTAATGCTGGCAGGATTATCACTTCCTTTCAGAGCTGATATTGGAAGTGGAATCCTCCTCCTTAATGTAATTTCTCCCCCAGATTTGGCAGCAAGTTCTCAAATTTTGTCTCAAGTGGGAAAAGTCCAAGTTATGTCACTGTTCAAAAAATATTTATTTCTTCCCTTTGCCAAAACCCAACAAGAAAACTCTACTCTGTCACCTCATGGGTATGTTTTCTTAACCTGCGCCTGGCCTCAGATGTGTGGGCCCTTTTTCAGGTTCAGGTTGTAGCGCAGCTCCTGTTTGGCTTCTGGAATCTGTAAGTTACTCTGTCTTGGGTTAGCTATTGCCTTTTTATGTAGAGTGCTGCCTTGTATGGGATCAGCTAGAAAAATCTTAAAAAAAAAAAAAAAGGTGGGGGGAGCACAGCATTCTCACTTCAGAGGGATAAAGACAAGAAGAACAAAAGTTTTAGGCAGATGACAATGGATCCTGTCAGTTAGACTAGGTGATGTTAAAGCAAATGAATGCTTAACTGAAAAAGATGGAACATGGGGAGGGAAAGAAAATGAAGCTGGAGGAATCCAAGTACAATGGGAGTGACACTGATTATCCGAAGAGACCTTTAAGAGCACGTGCGCCAGTCCTGGCAATGCTCTGATAAAGAGCTACAACACAAAAGCCTGCGCCTTACTCACCCTAGGATCAAAAATGACCAGAAATCCCAGGGAAAACTCATGTTTCAATCTCGCAGGAGCCCAACTAAATACCACCAAATGCCATGAGTGGCTAGAGGAACTCAGGGTCTTTTATTAATGTTTCAATAGAAGAAAGGGAAAATAGGCAGACCTAAGACACACTCCTACTTTAAAATTTTTATAACAAAGTGCAGGATGGGATATATTGATTCAGAGAGCATCACTTTGCTCCACTGGTTTCACCGGAGGGGACTGTTTGTGTGTGCAAGGACGGGTCTGAGATATATGACTGTGCAGATCACATCATTTGTAGTGATTTATTAGTTAAGAAATAAAGCATGACGGGTGGGTGTGGCTACCATTGCGTAATCACACCCCTAGGGTGAGACTACACTACACACTACCAAATCCCCCCCAGGGGTGTGATTAGCTCATAAAACCCTGCCTCCTAGAACTGCCAGGCTCTTTAATGTCATTTATTTATTTAAAAAGAGTGGGCCAGTTGAATCTGTTCTGTACAGTGTGACTGTCGCTGAGGCTGGTCTTTCTGTAAAACAAGATAAATAAATCTGAAGCCCAAGAATCTGCTATCTGCTAGTACTTCTGTTGAATTTTGAAATTCAGCGCATGCAAACCAAAATAGCACAAAATCAACCTTACCAGTTTTTGTGGACTTTTGTGCTCAGAGCCAGTAACCATTGGGACTGAATGCAGAAAACTAGAAGATTTTATTGATTTCATGGTCTCTCACTTGCATAACATTATGTGGCCTTGGGGAGATGCAAACTAATAAAACATTTCAGGGCTGGTAATATTTATTTTATTTTATTTAATTTTTTTGGTGCTTATTTGTAAGACTGGCTTGAAGGATTTAAAGAATGATGAACTACAATAATTAAACTGGGTAAACTGAATGAAAGGCCTTTCATCTGAACTTGTCATTCATTCAAAAGAGATTGCTATGG
>CAUYLG010023819.1:135000-190680 GCA_963573385.1 Cacajao melanocephalus
GGGACATCAAAAGGCGCCCTAACTCGGAATACGGATCCAATCGCTAGAGAAAAGAACCTGGTTTCTTTTCTTGGCCTCAACAAGGCTGAAAAGCCCTAAAGCAAATAGGCAAAGAATGCGGAGAGGGGCAGAAAGGAAAAATAAAGAAACAATCTCATGAATGCATTTTCTTGGGCTTTAAATGAGAGGAGTGACAACTTCCTAGGCGCCGTTGGGGGCCGGGGTGCGGGGTCCGCTGCTGTACAGACCCGCACCGAGGGCGCCTCTCCTGCTCGCGCGCCCTTGCGGTTTCCACAAGCACTTCGGCAAGGCTCTTTTTGTGGGAGTAATCTTTGTTTTTATTTAAATGCCTAGGAAGGGAAGGGAATCGAGGGTAAGGTAGAGAAGGGAAGAAAGGGGAAGGGAGATGGGAAGGGAATGGGAAAGTAGGAAAAGCAGGACGCAGCGCGAAGCCCAGGTTTCCCATCAGCTTTTCTGCGATCAGATTGCGCTCACCAACACCTGAGCCTGATATCTGACCAGGCCGTCCCCGTCACATTCTCTCCACAAGTTATCTTTTCTCCAACCAGGGCGTTTGGAGATTATTCGCACTAAATTTTCTGGCCGCCAAGAACGAATAGGATTGCCAAGCCACACCACTTTTTGGAGCCTTCTTTTTCGCGCCTACCCACCCTCTCCTATGCCCCAGATTCCCTGCGCACGGGAATCCTTTCCGAGCGTGGCCAAGTTTGTTTGGTGGCTCACAGCGGGAAGGGAAGTGCAGTCGACACCTCTCCCGCCGCTCGGCTTGGAGATCAAAGGTCGGCTGTGGGCTTAGCTACAAATTTACCGGACAGTGGTACAGATTAAGGCGGCTCCCGAGACAGCAGGAACCCTGCCAGTCCCGGACCCGTGCTTGCTCCCAAGGAAAGGGTACAGGTCTCTTGAAGCGGGTGGATGTCGGAGAGGCCAAGGCAGCCTGGGCGGTGGCCAGGTTGGCTTGGTGGGCTTTAGTCTCAATATGTGTTTTGTAAAGTCCAGACAGGTTATTAGCAAAGGAAGGGGCACCGAGGGTCATGAAGATGCCTCTCGCTCTGGCCCTAGCATGCTGAGGTTGGCTCATTCCTCGGCCAGGCCCAGTAAAACAGCCCAAGCACAGCCTGGAGTCTTCCCGTATCTGCGCGGGAGTAGAGTCTGGCCTCCAGCCCTGCGTACCCTGCAGTCATCCGGGACGAGTTCAAGGCCAGGGAGGAAACGGGAAGGGTTTCCGAGGCAGGGCTCGAGGAGGGAAAGGGGGAAAGAAGGAATCCTCTCCGCGTGATCAGCAAGGCGGGCTTGTGATTCTTCCACACTCAGGTTCCAGCTCAGCCACCAAACCGCTGCCCCAAGGAAGCAAATTGGGGAGTGTGGATTTAGATGTAACAACAGTGTGAGCTGATGTCCTGACAACCAAAAATATTGAGACTAGAAAATCAGCTCCGAATCCACGATCCTCAAATTGATGCTTAGTCGCAACTTCGACTCCAGAAAAGCTGCCAGGGACAAGCATGGATAAGTTTTGCTAAGGGTTCATTAAAATAGTCTGCACTGAAATAACCGGGTGCAAGAGATCACATCTTCACTCAGGGCTTTGGGGAGCCCCTCCTTGCCCCAGGTCAGTGGGTGGGGGGAGGGCAAACCTCTGTCTTTTGTTTGTGGGTGAAGGATGCGAATTGTGGCAGCAGTCGAGCAAAGGGGGGAAATTAATTGCAGCCAATTAATAATTAATCCCTTTTAAACAGCTTTATTATCTCTTCCGAGCGACAGAGATTTGTCTGATAACCCCCTGAAGACCAAATGTCAAGTTTAACCAAATAGTTATTGCTTTATCAACCCGAGTCTGCAAATAAATTAATCAAAAGCAAATCTGTCCTTTGTGCGGCTCATTTGCTGGTAATGGATGGATATGAAGATTTGCCGATATTATTGTCTGTCATTCAATCTAACAAAGTGAACATTTATTGCATATATATTAAAAATTATCCCGGAATCGAGTGGCGCCGGGTTGCTTTTATTGGAGTCTTCCCAGGGGTGAGGTCCCCTCGGATGGGGGCGCGTCGGATAGAAAGTGCAGGAGCGCGAGCCTCAAATCTCTTTAAGGCTCTGTGCCTGCCTCCGTCCCCTCCCTGCGGCGACCTCCCCCTATCCCCTTCCCAGCCTTCGCCCCAAGCCGCGGGACTTGCCGGCCGCCCGGCCGACGGCTGGTCGCGCGGCCAGGGCCAGCGGGGAGCGGGGAGCCCAGCTACTGTCAAAACAGAGTCCTGAAGCCCCAAGCACTCGCAAGAGGTCCTGCCCTAGGAAATCTGGGGAAGGGGTGTGATTGAAGAGAGAGAAACGGGAGGGGGGCAGCTTCCCTTTGTCTTCTCTCGAGTTACATCATTTTCTAATTAGGCATAAAATTGTCTTCATACACTGGTATTGCGGCCTTCATAAACATCGCCATTATGGTTTATAAGGACGCCATTGTGGTGAGGCTGTCCCAAAAATAGAAAGAGCTGGGGCGGGAGAGGCCTGGAGTCCAGAGGCCCAGCTTTGTCCTCCCCTGGGAGAAGATGGATGGCCAGTGTCACGCAGATGATGACTTGGGACTATTAAATTGTCAAAGGGGGCAGAATCTTTACCAGCCCCCAGTGCTGGTGGAAAATTCTAGAGGCAGGAGCCGGGGGTTCTTGGGTGAGAGGGGAAGGCCAGGCAGCTGGATTCGCTGGACAGGTGGAGAAAGAGGTGGGTTAGTGGCTGGCGAGGCAGAGCCGAGGGCAGTGGGAGCCGAGGCTGCGATCTCTTCCGGGGGCACCCTGACTTCGCTGCTCTCTGAGCTCAGGGCCACTGGATCTGGAGCTGACCTCCCACCTGATCCCCATCGCCAAGGCTGGGGAACAAGCAGGGCTGGAGAAATGAGGAGGGCAGTGAACCCGGAGGAGCAGTGAAGGGCTGTGCCAGGCTGGGAGACAATTGTTCTCATTATTCAGAGCTGAGGCCCTAGCCGGGCCACCCGCCCGGTCGGGGGGCGCGTCGCTAACTGGATGGAGATGGATGGAGGTGCCCTGAGCTCCTGGCGTCGTGTCAGACCCAGGGCAATTACTGTCCCGACAGGATGGACACAGTGCCCGCCACCCTGACCCCGCGCAGGCCCACTGGCTGCCTAAGCCGCCTGGGCGATTCTCTCTCTCGCCTTTACAATAACCCAACTTGACATAAATAACTCCCCTGCGCTTGTCTACATCTGCTTGACCTTCTGAACCGTCGGAAAATCTTTGTTTCATTTAGCTAACTTACATTTTTCTATAGAAAAAAAAAAAAGCTTTTAAAACTGCAAATTCTAGTCCAGTCTTGTCCACCTCTAGTTTGGGTTCTGGTGTATGTTGGAATTCACATTGTCCTTCCAAATCGTGGAGGACAGTTCCCTCCTGTGAAGACAGGTTTCTCCCTGTTTATGCTGTGGAGCACAAGTGTGCTGTTCCGGGTGTCCTGAGTTTTACAAGGTGGTCTACAGACACTTGGTGCTCCAGGCAGTGGTCTGGTCTCCCAGATCCTCTCCCCTGGTAGCATGGGAGTTGGAGCAGAAAAGGTGGAGAGGGAGGACAGCAGCTCTCAGGAGTGCTCATGTCCTGCTTGGTCCCGGCTGTCTGAGGTGCAGCTGGGGGACAAGGCCAGAGGGCAGGAGCAGCCAGGTGCCCCACGTGTGCTCTCACTGACCAGATCTGGCAAGGGTAGGAGGAGGCAAGCCCTGGAAGTGCCAAGCTGGCTCCATGCACTGTGGTCGGTTGCCAGGTGCCAAGACAGGAGGGAGCTGATGGTGGTAAGAGGATGGGAATGATTCAGAGGATTCTGTGGAAATCGCCTGGTCTGGTCACTCCAGCTGGCATGGGCCTGGGGATGCCAGAGCCAGCTTTGCTCCCCAAGGCACCCTGTGGGTGGGGTGGGGGATGGGTAGCATTACCTGCCACCACCTTCCTACCAGTCATGTACTGCCTACTTAGTCCCACCTGGCTACAAGTCAGAAGATAGGGACAGGATATCAGAATTTAGAGATGGAAGGGCTCTTAGAAGTCAGCTGACCAGAGTGACTCCCAAGTGTGATGATATAGAGTCTTATCCACCCCCTGATAGGTATGGGCTCCTAACTGTCCCTGGTGTCTCTGCCTGCAGAGGAATATGAGAGGAACTGAGGCTGGGCCTTGCCAGAGTAAGCTCTATTGAACACAGGCCCCGTGGCCTGGGCTTTCCTTAAGAGTGAGAGAAGTGGCAGTTGCAGGAACAAGACCTTGACTTAGCAGCTGTATCAAATTAAATCAAAACAAACACAAAACTGTGGGGACAGTTTTTCTTGTAACACATTATTTTCCTTTTTTTTTTTTTTGAACACAGTGGCTCATGCCTGTAATTCCAGCACTCTGGTAGGCCTGAGGTTAGGAGGTCGAGACCAGCCTAGCCAACATGGTAAACCCCTATCTCTACTAAAAATACAAAAAATTAGCTGGGCATGGTGGTGCATGCTTGTAATCCCAACTACTTAGGAGGCTGAGGCAGGAGAACCTTGGAGGCAGAGGTTGCAGTGAGCTGAGATCAAGTCACTGCACTCCTGCCTGGGCAACAGAGCAAAACTTTATCTCATACACACACACACACACACACACACACACACACACGACATCCAAATGTGTGCAGTATGGCTTTCACGTTATCACTGTCAATGTCCCTGGAGGTGGGTCCAAGCTGGTGTCTCTTTGATTAGTCTCCCTAATCCCATCTATTCATTTACTGGCCATTACTCATTCTTTGAGTCCAAAAGTGTCTGTGAGGAGATAATCCCATATGAGATGAAAAGAAAGAAAGAGAGAAGGAAAGAAAGAAAGAGAAAGAAGGAAAAAGAAAGAAAGAGAAATAAGAAAGAAAGAAAGAAAGAAAGAAAGAAAGAAGAAAGAAAGAAAGAGAAAACCAGAAAATTGGGTGTAGTGGATACTGGAGGGTTTCTGATTTAACTTGTTTGTGGGACTATAGGATTTTGGTTCAGCCTAGGTTTACCAGCTCCTGACTTGGGGACCTTGGTCAGGCACTGAAGGACTCTGAGCCTCAGTTTTGACTTCCGTAAAATGAGGGCATTGGATGCATGCTCTGCAAGTCCCCTAAGTCGTCTAGGTGTTCTAAAACAGGCACTATTCACAGCCCAGATCAGCATGAACATCAAAGTGTCTACACAGGCTTGAGAGAGATAACAGTTTCTGACCATGCCTCTGAACCTCCACTTCCAAATCATGGAGGACAAAGTACAGGGAAGATGTGAAACACACACTAAGTTAGGAATCGGACTGTCGTTGATCTAGTAAAGTCAGTTGGCTTATTTGACATTTCTCAATCTGCTTCCTCTCACAGACAGTGGGAATAATCATGTCTGCCCCATTCGCTCTACAAAATAGCTGTGAGGATCAACTCTGATAATGTGTGTAAATGTGTTTTGAAAACTATCAAGTATCATGGAAATGAAAAATACAAACAAGAAGCTATGACTCCACTCTGTAGAAGGCATCCCCGAATAATGAGTGCCTGGAGGATAGGTTTCCCCTTTCTTTTGGTGCGGCAACAATTAGAGTCTTGGGCAGCAGATGTACACAGTTGAAATGACATACTACTTGCCATGCTGCTGTCAGGATAGGACATTCTCTCCTTGATTTTCAGCATCCACCTGTGGATATTAAAGAGATGGTCTTTTTCACGTATAGGTGAAGTCCCAGAGAGTTCTGGCACATACAGCAGAAATACTTGCTTCATTAAGCTTCAGTGATTTTTAAGGACTCTGCTGCTTGGAAGATTCCTTGAAAATAAGATTCATTATTGATTGGAAAAAAGGACAGTGAAAAAGTCTTTTGAAGCATTGGGGCTGATCCTCCCTTCTGAAGAAATACGTGTTTTTATTCTTAGCAGGAAAACTAAAACAAAACCCAAATTGTTCTTTTTATAATATATTCCTTGCTAAGAACTTTGTTAGCTTACTTAGGTTAGGGAGGTGAAGCAAATTTTAAAAGAAACCTTATCTCCTTGCTGAAACAGGTGGAGGAAAATCACAATGTGTTTTGAGAGAAAGGACTTTGACTCTTATAGAGAAAATGTGTGCCTCTGAGGGGGGAAGCCTTGGAAGAGGAAAAGGTTGGGTGGAAACCTCAAAGAAGAAAAAAAAAAGGGGGGGCCTACCTTTCTCCTGACGCTCAGAGGCTCAGAACCTTTGCAAAGCAGCCAGCAAGGCATTTGGCCTGTGGAAATCTTCCAGCAGGTTCTCAATTAAGGGAGCTGCCTTTCCTTTCATTCTCTTAACTTTTGTGTTCAGTGTTAACAACCTGATGCTATCTATTATGGTGCCATTATCACAGAATGTTGACTGAACTGGTTCTTTTACCTCCATTATAGGGCTGCCTTCCGTGCAGATTTATGCATTCTTGATATTAAATTCTTTATCTCATTAAGCCTACACTCTTGTTGACTTTCATTGACCCTCTGCCCTGGTCCCTAATACTTTTCCATATTTAATATTGAAAGATTTTTCTCAATGCCTCTCTTGGCTTTGTTGCCATCCGTTTGACGGCTGTCCCTAATGGCCTGTGCTGTTTGCTCTGTTCTTGAACTTGGTGGGGTCACACATTCTTAAACAGTGATGTCCTCTGAATGTCCGCCCTTGCTGGCCAGCTAAGTTACCCTGTGTCACAAGCTCTGCCCTCTTCTCCGCCCCTAACTACCAACTGTTCCTAATTGCTTCAACAAACACCTTCCCTAGTGGTGCCCCAGGCCCCCGAGCCTTTTGGGTTTTGTTTAGCTGCTAATGTCCTGCCTGGCCCACCGGCAGATTGGCCTTGCTGACCTGATACATCGCAGCTCTTCTCCTTGGAACGCCTGTCTTGTCCAGCACCCCCTGGGCCAAAGGCCAGGGTCTGGGCAGGATTGACCAGCTGCTTGAGGTGGCCACAAAAGACAACTTCAGCTTGGAACGGGCAAATGAATGTATTCATTTATCTTTCTTTCCCCCCAAGCCTATCCACCAACTCAATCTACTGCCTAGCTTGAAACAAAACAAAGGGATGATCTAGAGAAGGGGGGCAAGAGAGGCCCATTTCGCACCAGAAATCTTAGCTCCCTTCTTGGAGGCCGTCTGTTCAGTTTCACAACACTTACAAGACCAATTTCCAGAATTGAAGTTGCCTGGTGTTTTGATTCTTCCTTTGCC
Organism: Cacajao melanocephalus; assembly: GCA_963573385.1. Classification (NCBI taxonomy): domain Eukaryota; kingdom Metazoa; phylum Chordata; class Mammalia; order Primates; family Pitheciidae; genus Cacajao; species Cacajao melanocephalus. The sequence continues at coordinate 142,232 of CAUYLG010023819.1, forward strand.
TGTGCATTTGTGCCCTGAAGGTCCCTTCCAAATGGATACTAATTGTGGGGGCTGCACGCTGCTGGCTGCTCCAATGCCCCAGGGCCCGAGAACCTGCTTCTCAAAGCCTTAATTGACAAGGACCTGTCTGTATTTAGGAGCAGCTGGTCCAGAGCATTGGCACATCAGTGCAATCTTAACGCAGCATCCCTAGCCCGGAGGATGAGGGTAAATGTGGTTAAAATGAAGGAAGATTTATAGCCGGCCCCCTTGGGTAATAGGACAGAAGACAGCTCCCAAGATTTTCCCCTACTAGGGGGTTCATTCATCAGCTCTCAGATCTGGTAACCGGGGAGGAAGAGCGCTTAAGCTATTATTACTAACGGGGGAGGGGCGGAGGCCAGCTTAGAACAATTAGGCAGGTGACAATATTCCACTGTAATGCGCAGTCCTCGAAATTGGACCGGGTTTCGAAGACTATCACGGCTGTCTCTTGCTTCCGCGGGCCTCGGCGCCGGGGCCTCCGCCCGGGTCTGGCTCCGGGTTAATGGTGGCGCCGCCGAGAGGCTGGGAAGGGAGAGGGGAGTGCACTCTGGCTGCCCTGCCCAGTAACAGGGAGGCTTTCAGTGGCCGCTCAGACTCCACGTTAGGGCGTTTGAAAGCCCCAAATGGCCGGTGGCAGGGGCCATTGCGTCGGTCAGTTTTTCCTTCCTGCACCCCATCAGGCGCGCCTGGTTCTCCAACTACCGGCTCCTCCACGCTGCGAGCGCCTTTCTACAACCTGCTGGCTCCGCAGATACAGCCATTCAGCCGGTTACAAAAAAGGTTTGTTGGTTCAAGAGGAACCCGGTTTTGTTGCAATGTGTGGGAAATACTTTGATGTCCGCCCAGTTCGCACGTGTGAACAGGGATAATGGGTTTGGGGATCTTCATTGAAATTTGAAGTTTTAAAGCAGAAATTCTCTAACTTTTGCCTGTTTTTCTCAAGTTTTTTCTTTTTCTTTCTTTTTTTTTTTTTTTTTATTCCTTCAGGAACAATGCCAACATTGAAGCCCTCAGTTGGAGTCTGCACAGTTGGAGATCTTTGGTGCCATTTTAGACATCTTTGGATTTCATCAATCAAACTGACTGCAATTTTCCATAAAAACCCTGAATTTGGGTCAGAAAGTGGGCAAAGTAGATAAAGATCATTCGAGCTGTCTTATAAGATGATAAATAGATATCCTTTCAGGCCAACAATGCCAAAGTGCAGTTTTGTGATTCCCTTCCATGGGTTCTGAATGCAGTGAGTCGAAACGATTTCTACATGTTTTCCCATGGTTTAGGAGGTGTCTTTACATACTTGTCAATAGTAGCCTGACCTTTTTCCCCACGGAGTTGCTAAGTATGTTTTGTTTGTTGCTTTGAGTCCTTTTTTCTTGTTGTGTGTGTGTGTGTCGCACAAAATACACAAGAAAATAAAAGTTTTTTTTTTCTTTTACTGCTCAAATCAATAGAATATGGGTCCAATCTATATAACTCTTTGCAAATAGACTGGTTTCCGTAGCTCTTGAGTTGGTGTAGAAATTCCATTCGCTCTGCAGTTGCTCTCGAGGCACTTTGGACACCATTTTGGGCACCATGCTGGGATGTAAACTCACTTTCTTAACAGCAACAACAACAACAACAGCCCACTGGCACGGTGTCCTTCCTATTCTTGAACTTGACAAATGGCCTTTTGTATAAGGTGTATAAATGGAAATTAAAAAAAAACAGCAAAAAGAAATCACAAAATGACATTTAACCCACTACCTCCAGAGACCTTTCAGAATGTTAGCTGAAATAACTTGAGTGAATAAGAACATTTTATGCTGTTCATTCAGCACATATTACATGCCACTTCCTACCGACTGTCTCAGTTTAATTCCCCATCTTTTGAATCTCCTTGACCCTTCTCTTCAAAATGTTTTCATTTGGATAATCTTTTCACCCAATGTTGTAGTTAACCAGGTATTTTAAAAGGCTCTTGAAGAATTACTGGATATTCACAGAGAGACTATGCTTCCCATTCTTGGTTATTTATGAATTAATGATCTGCTGTGTTCTCATAAGCTCATAGATCTTGTGGGGGCATACACAGTTATGCAGCAAATACATTTATTTTTCTTGATATAAGATTTTCTCCCACTATCCATCACATGCACATCATCTCTTTTCTGTGTTTTGCTTTTCCAAACTCCTTGAATATCAACTGTATGTTACAAAGCATCTATAGAAGAGAGTATAGTGCAGTGGGAGTTAATTACTGTTATTAACTTACTGGCTTTATTAGTTTTGAATGAAGCATGTAGCTACTATGGCTACAGTTATTTAAGCACTCCTTATTAGCTAAAATAATTTGCAATTTTTGGACATACAGTCACCATGTGAGATTTAAAATAGCAACTGGAGATTCAGCAACAATTCTCACCTCTAATTTGTCTTTAATAAATCTTGCTGTCAAGTACTAAACATTTTAACTTAACGTATAGCTATCTGAATGACCCTTTATCTCATTCTTTCACTGCCACTTTATTATCACTTTTACACTTTATATAGTGAAAAACATCTATTAAGTGATAATTTAATTTTTAAAGCATTTTCTGTATTTCATAAAGACCATTGCAAATGGTCTTTATAAATAACAAATTTGTGAAGGTAAAAAGCACAAATATTATAATTCTCTAAAGCAAAACCTATTTCAATATAGTTAATAGTCTTCCCACTGCCCTCTCTTTCTTTTTTACTCCTGATATTCGTTTTAGACATATCTGTGGTATCCATGCAATCTATTTAGTAAGTTAGAGGGACCAGGGTAATTAGAGTAGAGAAACCAAAAGTTGAATTTTGTTAGTCACTTCCAATCAGGATAAATCACAAAAGCTTATCTGAAATAATTATATTAAAAAATGAAATGGTAGCATTTTGTTCACCATTGAAGTCTGTTTGACACAACTTCTTTCAGGAATTCATCTACCATATCAAATAGTCACTTATGAAATTTCTGTCTTGGAATTTTAACACGTTTGGTACATACAGTAAAAGCCATTTGATTACTGTCATTGTTGGTGAGAGCAGAGGCCCTGTTGATGAACAGAAAAACGTCAAGCTGTTAAATGTAGTGCAGTGTGTTCTACAAATATAGTGCAAAGGACCAATAGTGAAGCATAAACTTAAAGCTTCAGATTTGAAATGACAGTCTGGAAACATGTATTTGAGTCTGTGACCAGGGAGGAAGTAATTTGGGCTTTGTCAGGTGCTGGCTCTCCTAAGCATCAGAATTGTAGGCCAGAGAAGGAATGTCTGGATCAGTGTGACTTCCCATTTTTTAGATGAGAAATGGTGGTCACAATGTACTCATGGCAGTGTACCTGCAGCTTTTTCCCCTCCTCCTCTTCTGTTCCTTACTAAATCAGGGACGGCTTTCTTTAATTTTGTTTCCCATATCTACCAAAGAGAAACAAACAAACAACAACAACAACAACAAACAGAAAGAAGAGAAAGAAAGAAAGAAAGAGAAGAAACAAAAGGAAAGAAAAAAGATTCTCCAAAGGCATTTACATCCAGTTCTAGCGGGATCCTCCTCCCACTTACAGCATGCCTTTAATAAGCTAATGCCTGAACAGGCCAAAGGAAGCACAAGGTCAGTTAAATCAATGCCAACAGCCCATTCGGGGAGTTAGGCTACATTTCTCCTTTCATGGAAGATTTTTGTTCTTGAGAATTATCTGGACAGTTCCCTGAGTATTTCCATTTCTATTTCCTTACTTACAAGAAAATGAAGGAAATGAAAATGTTCCAAATAGAAAAAAAGAGAGACCTGTGAGGGCTGTGCCCTTATATACAAAGAGAGGACATAAACAACCCAGGCGGGTGGAAAAGAAGGTAATTGGAGCCCCAGTTTTCCAGCCTGCCTATAGATAAATCCTGACATTATTATATAATTCATGCTATCTTACACTTCTCTCAGTAACTACCATGCACATCCTAAGCAATCCTTATAGAATTCACTTCATATCCTAATATCCTAATACTTCATATCTGAATACTCTAATATTTTAAATCCATCTGATATAAATTCATACTTTTACAATTATCAATTATAGTTTAAAAAAAATTTAAAGCTTATGTTAACCTGCACAACAAGTAGTGGTAATAGTCTTCTTATTTTCAATAATGTCATTCATTAACTTGCTATCATCACCTCGCCTTTGAGGATGATTATCTTGGTAGTTATTGTCACATCTTAAAATTTCTCAAGATGATTTGGTTTGCTAAGACTTTTGAGAAGGTTTAGGAAGTAATACAAAGTAAATAATTTAAACCAAATCTATTTTCTCTTCTCATTTAGCTGGCTAATTTAAACAAAAGCCATCTAAGTGGGTGTCATGAATTTTCTGAGTGACTTGACCTCTGGTCCCCATCCTACCGTATATATAATTTTTAAAATTGCTTGCTAAAAATGGCTCTTTATCACTTCTTTGCAAGTGTGCAATACAATTTTACTTCAGAACATTTTCAAGTTTTAATAAGGATTTAATAACCTCTGATTTAGAGGGAGCCAGAGCAAACTTGTTGAATTTAATAGAAGCTAACATATGGGAAGGGTTTTATAGAGCCATTCACATCCAAACCCCAAAATGGCTTCAATCAGCAGGTATCTTGATGTTTATTTAATGAAGAAATGTATGAGCAGCTGCTGTTTCCCAATTTCAGATGTAGTTATCTTTCATTGCTTTGCAACAAATCAGGAAGAACAGATTTTAGCTGTAATTTGGGATCATTCCGTTAGATATGCAGGGCTACACCAGTAGATTCATAAACAAGAACAATGAGGCTGGTTTAAGGAAGAAAATCAAATATAACAACTCTTGGGATGGAAACTGTAGGTTGTGTTTTCAGATCTGTTGCTAGTTGCTAGGTCATAAGTATTTTCAAGTTTAAACTAAGCCCTGAAGGCCTTTAGAGATAAATAAAAATCCAATCTGACACTGATTCTTAACTGACCTTGTGGTATTACTGCAGATGAATGCATGAGGTTAATTTCTGTTACCCAGTGCATGGTGGGCATTGCCAACACCATAATGTCCCTCTAACTATACCAAGGAAAAATGTCAGACAAATGGGGCTATGACATGACCCAGAGTGTTTGTGGGGCAACTGCTCCCAGGACAGACATTCTTATAGTAGGTATATCGAGCTGCAGATGCATTATTTTATTCCTACTTAAAAATTTGAGGCTTGTGTGTGTATATATAGATTTAAATATAGATATAGATATTTCTTTGGTACTGGTCTGTCTTTTGAACAAATATGAATTAGGGGAACATACACTGATTGTTCTCTTCTGTTAATGCACATGCTGGGCCTCTTCAGAAGAAATAAAGTGTGTATTTGGCAACCTTAATAGTAGACTTTATTTAAGAGAGCAATTATGACAAACTTTTTATAACTTTGGCACTGGGGACAGAATTAACTATAGTGTTACAACTTTTTCGTGGTATTTCTTATAAACAATTTCCAAGTTTGTTGGAGGAGATCATTTAAGAATGGTAGCCCAGAGTCTGCTATAACATGGCCTACTATATGTTAAGGTAAAGTTATAGTTATATTTTTAAATTCTCCATCCAGGGCCAATAAAAATGATGAGTTTATTTGGAAAGTTCTTCTATAGTGCAGGTTTTCTCCTTTTTTCTTTTTTTTGTTTCGCCATGATACATATTTATTAATTTTTAATCTGTTTATTGGTAACAAAGGCAAAGTATTTGTTTTAGACTCTCAGAGGCTCTAAATATTTCATCCAAATTCCTACTGTGAGGCTGGAATAAAGAAGTGGGAAAAAGAGGTGATTTGGATTGTTATGAAATATCAGTCAGCTCTCATAACTTAGTATAGATGAGGACTGTACATTCTAATTAATCTCTAATTGATCTGTTCCCTATTATGCATCTGGCAAATGAGCTTGCTGGTGAACTGACTGCTGTGGCCAAACACATAGCAGATATTAGGAAGTAGCCATTAGCTCAGTGAAAAACACACGGATTTTGAGACCACCTGTTTTAAATCTGGACCCTCCTACTTACCAGCTGAGCGACCTTGGGCAAACTACTTAACCTCTCTGCAGTTCCGTTTCCCCATCACCAGGATTAAGTGATTAATACTTGCTAAGTGCTTCGAACAAAATAGTACACCTCATTCATTGCAATGATGAGGCATCCACTCAATCCCTGTCTTTGCTACGAACCCCTCATAGCAAGGGTCCCTTCCCTTCCGAACCCTTGGGAAAGCAGCCTCCACTCAGGCCCGAAGACTTCGGCCCCTGACTGCTTCTGGAATGTTCTGCTCACATCTTCCCTAAAGCCTGAGCTGGGGCGGAATGGAGTCTGACCAGGGACGAGGCCAGGGACCTCGCACCCAGGCGGATGGCAGAGCCTCGGAGGGGCGCAGAGAGGCCCGGAAACGGCGGGAGCAGCCGGGACGCACCCAGGGTGCATGCTAATGAGGGGCGCGGGCAGAGCCCGCCGCCGCCTGCGCCCTCAGTGCAGGAGCCGCGCCCCGGCTGGGGCACGCGGTGCCACTCAGGCCGGCGGGGGGCGCGCAGCTCGCAGCAGCCGCGCGCCCGGGCCTCTCAAAGCCCCTTTCAGCAGCTCTGCGGGCTCCTCACCGGAGGAGTCTGGCGCGACATAAAAGCGCATTATGAAAATTATAATATCAGCCACAGAGCATGTCCACCGAGGCAGTTCTGCACCTTTGAGGCATTGAGCCTCGTTCAGCTGGGCCGAGGAGGGAAATATCCATTTGAATTCGGTCCCTGAATGGGGGCAGCGGCGGCGGCAGCCACAACAGTGCCTCCTTTATCCGTTCGGCCACTTCTTCTGCTTGCTCATTCCCGGGCTGTTGCACCTTGTCTCCTTATGGGCAGGGATGTGGAGCGGGAGGGGCGCAGGGAGGACAAGGCAGCAGAAGTGGGGGGCCCCGATTCACAGCCAGGCTGGGACAAGAAGCGTTGTCATTTGAGCCCCCACGAGAATGATAAATGAGGCTTTCTAGGGCCCGAGGAAATGTTCGTTCTGCTGGGGACTGGAGGAGTGGAGGGTCAAGGCCTGGGAGCATTTTTCGGAGGCTGGAAGGGAGTGGATTTGGGGGGGCGTGCCCCATTTTCTTGCCTATGTGCTAAACGAGAGATGCCAGCATTAGGACATTTTCCCACTAGAGCATCTGGAGCTATAGGATGGGAAGGGGTCAAAGTCTCTAGGCTTGGGAATCCAGGTGCAGGCCGCTGGTCTCTTAGTGGGGACCGCACATATCTCGGACTCCAAAGCTGAAGCGAACACCCGCAAGAGCCTCAGAGATGAAGCCGAGGTCAGAGTGGACCCCACACGTGGGTCTCCTCCAGCCTGCAGGGCGCGCCATTTCCGCAGTCTGACTCCCACTTTGGCCACAACACGCCTGTCTTCCACTCCAAGCACTCGGACTCGTTCGGATCCCGGGGCGGAATTCGCACGCTGGGCCCCCGAGGCGGGTCTGATCTACTATAGCAGATGAGTTGCCCCACCATTCAGAATCCTGTCCATTGTCTTGTTAATCACCTTTCATTACGGACTGCCCAGGACCGTCATAAAGCTTTTAATATTAATAAGGCCCAGCGCCCCAGCCCCCGCACCGCGGTCCTGACCGACCCAGCAGACAGCGCAGGTGTCGCGCTGCAACCTGTTCAGCCGGCCGGGGCGGGAGTGTCCCAGGGTTAGCTCGCTGCGCTGGGGGTGGGGAAGGCAGGTGGTACCGGGTTCCAAAACAAGATCAGTAAGAAAAACAAAAAACAAACACAAAAACCGTGTTCCACACAAATAGGTTTATTTAGTTCCAATGCGTGCGCCAGAAGAGTTGTTTAACTCCAAGGGACAGGGGAGGTGAGAGCTGGGGGTGGGGAACGAAAGGGTCCGCTAGGGCTGGGACGTGACATTTCCTGTGGTGAAGCCTGCATTGGCTGCTAATAGAGATCTAATTGATGAGTGAAGTCCCATTTCCGCACGCTCTCCTTTATTGCTCCATCCAGTCTGTTGCAAAATATAACCTTAATTTGATTTAGCAATTCCTCCAGGATTCGGTGCGAGCTTCCAGCCCAGAAAAAAAAAATCGTTATTAAAAAAGTTAAAGTACAGACTTGGATTCGGTGTGTTGCCTTTTGAAATCTTGCCCCAGCTCCCGGCATTTAGCACTTTCTCTTTTTGTAATCGCCCAGTCTTTTATGATCATTAATATCCGCGTGCTCGGGGATCAGGGCAGCGCGCATTTGTTGGGGATGCAAATTGGTACAGCGGCGCAAAGGCCCGGGGGTGCTTGGGCCGCGGGCTGGAGCAGCCTGCCAGAGGGGATTCGCGGCAGCCAGTGTGGTTTAGGGTTTCGTAATCTCATCTCTGCCCCACGATTCCCGCGGAGGCCACCCAGGGACTGCAGCGGCGGTGAGCTGGAGCTGTCTAGTGCCAGGTGGTGAGCTGATGGGAGAGACCAGGGCTGAGGAGGTGTCTTCACAGCCACCTTAGCTTCCCCGTGAATTTTCAGAGTAATAGCACAGGGCTTAGGGTGGAGTTCACTCCCATACAGATGCCTGGTGCATAAAATAGTTGTTTGGGTGCAAGAAGAGGTCCAGGGGCTACTACTTTGGGCCCCCAGGTGGTGCTGTATGAGATCGAACTTGATTTTTATCTGTAACACAAAGTGGATGTTAAGAGGCCAATGTAAGGTTATGGCTTTCTTCCTCCCTTCCTTCCTCCTTGCCCCTCTCCCCTGCTCACAACCAGTGAAATGCAAGTCCTTCTCTACAACTAACTGGTTCTAAGAGACTAATTTCACTCTATCAATAACAGGATAACAGAGCTATGGTGCTTTTGTTTGTTTTTACTATTTCCTTCTTTTCTTTCTCCTAATAGACTGGAGAAAACCCTTAGGGAAGTACATTTGTATCTAGATATTTGATATCATATCCTAGACCTTGTACCAAAAAGAAAAAACATACATGAACAATAGTGTCGTCCTGAACTTCTCTTTTCTGAAGTTCTAAAGGAGAAACAATGAGGTGTAAACCCATCAATTACTAGCCATATGACCTTGGTTAAGTTCAATCTCTCTTAGCCTTGGCTTTTTTGATTTTAAAATGACATTGAAAATACGATCCCTGCTCTAGCTGCCTCCAAAGGCAGTTGCAAGGTGATGTGTGAGGAAAAACTCTTTTAATTTGTTTATACAGAAAAATGAAATAATCATAATGAAAACCCAAAAGTAGAAATCTGAGTTGCTACCCAGTAAAATAGCAGTTAGAAAATTTGTGGAAGTCTCTTTTCCCCAAATATAGAACTGGGTTGTGTCTAAGTTACCTGGATGGCACTTTGATGATTCATTTTGCCCTAGAAGCCCCTAAACTCAGTGTCAGGTTCCAACCAGCATTTGCATCTGTCAATCTGAAGACACTTCACTTTCTGTGAAACTGTGGTCTCCAATTTCACCAGCAACATAGGAGTTCCTTAAGAAGTAAGACTGAGGCGTGCATGCTTTTCAGCCTGGGATGATCACTTAATTTCCCAAGTGTACCTCTAAAAAATCTCCCAAAGTAGACCCCTGGCCTGCAAGAAGAGTGAGGCCTGAGCATCTGGTGGCCGTGGTGTAAGTCATCCTGGGCACCCTGTCCCCCAGGTTTGTGCAGCCTTTTTCATGTCTGCGAAGGGGAACAGTGGGAAGGAGTGCTGAGGCATTCCTGGGCCCCACAGCTTCACTGCAGTGCCCTTGATGGGTTTAATGAGGCGGAACACCATGAAGGAGATGTGAACTGGTCCAAATGATTGATGAAGCCAGGGGCAAAGCCCAGGCTTTTCCAGATAAAGCCCCATACAGCCTGTGATAAAGGCGGGATAGTGGCAGGGCTGGGCTCCTTCAAAAGCTGTGGCCCAAATGCATTGGGAGGAAACAGAGAGGGAAGGTGCTCTGTTGTTACCTAATCAGTTCATGCACTAAGCCACCAGCCGCAGAGAGCAGGGGAGGGCTGCAGAGGAAGTGGGGAGGGTGAAAGGCGAACACACACACACACACACACACACACACACACACACACGAGGGGCCTCTCTTCCTCCCTTCTGGCTTAAAAGGGCTAGATCAGTATCAACCACCACAGGTGTCTGGGTACTGAGCATGGGACCTGGGTATTCCCTTCTATAAGGCAGAGAGAGAGGGAGCAAATGCCCAAGAACAGCAAAAGTAACCGGTCCATGGCTTGGCAGGCCTTACTCAGTGTTAGAGCATCTTCTGGCTCTCTTCCTAAGTATGAGAAGGCAATTATTAAAACAACAGGCGCTAGTCATTGAAAGTGAGAGAAAGAGGAGGAAAAATCCCAAATCCCCTCAGGAATTTCAATGAAAAATATTTGTTCTATTTCTTTGTTATGAACAATGAAAAAAAAAAGACTCATGGGCTTACAGTAAAAACAAAATTAGGCTGGGCATGGTGGCTCATGCCTGTAATCCTAGCACTTTGGGAGGGCAAGGCAGGAGGATTGCTTGAGATCAGGAGTTTGAGATTAGCCTGGGCAACATAGTGAGACTTCAACTATTAAAACAACCAACCAACAACAATAACAAAAAATAAAACTAAACATACATATATTTTCTACACATATTATTTTCTAAAGATGGTGTACTATAGTTCTTACAATGAATAAACAAAAAAGATAATCATTTGGCCAGAAATAATCAGGGAATTAGAGTGTACAATGTCTGGAGAAGCAGTAGTTGCAAAATGAACATAAATATACTTATAGCAGGTGACACTCTCCAGTTAAGCTACTTAGGGCTACTAAATAGAGTGAGAGTTGGAAGAAATGTGGCCTTTTCTCCCTCCTGAGCATCAGGGGCTGGTGGGCAAACACAGTCTCTCTTTCCCACAACCCAGTATTAATTCATACGCACTTTTAGGTACAGAGGGATAGGAAACATTTCCATCTACGTAATGGAAGTTTTGGTTTTTGGTAGTGGCATCACTTACATACAGTTGTTCATATGTAACTTCTACCTGTAAGTTTTAGTCGAGAACTGGAACTTGTTTTCAACTTTTCTTTTCTTGCATGGTCATAGCTATATCTTATTATATTCTATGTTTTGAAAATGGTTGGTAATGGAGCAGTGGCCAGGAAGCTGTGAGAGCCGTGTGGATGAGGGGCTCAAGAGAGACAACCTCTTCTATTAAAAAAAAATTTACCTGAACATCAGCTTCTTCTATATCATATAACATTTGCATAAAACAGTAATTTATTCTATTTTCACTATTCATGCCTATCAACTACAGATTAGTTCTAGTTCTTTTGTCCCTGTGCTTTCAGTTTAGAAGGCCAGCTTCTGAGGATAGTGTCCTGTCTATGGAATGATTGTGTATTGCATTACAAACAAGTAGAACTTAGTAAATAAATTCTGTGTTTATCATTTAAAAGAGAAAGGTGGAAAATGATGGTTTAGCACCTTTCAACAAGGAAAGATATTTTAAATTAGCTTTTTCTCTGATTGTAAAGCAATACATATTATTTTAAAAAGTTTTTTGACTATGCTTTTGTATGCTGCTTAAGAAAATAATATTTTATGATCACATTTCTTAACATGTTCATGTTTGTGATGATTCCCTTGAAAATCTTCCTCAATATACTGTATAAAAGTTCATCCTTTTCTTTCTTTCTTGAGCTCCTACATACTATATGCTTCTGGAAATCTTTTGGGGAAGATGAGACCAGGCCTGAAAAATTTAATCTTGAACACAATAAAGGGCTTATTTGAGATTAGAGGGAGACCATAAAGTTTTATAAACAACATTTAACAGCAGTCAGTATCATCTACACAAAATCTCTGTGGCCACATCATTTGTCAAATTAAGTTGTAGAATTGAGATAATTATCCGTACAATTTGGCTGAATGTCACACATTTTCCCTAAAAGTAATTTTACACTGACTAGATATTGTAAAGTATATATCTCTAGTTGTGCATGTTTTTCAGAGAAAAAAGGAGAGATTTCAAGATCAAACTCTCTAATTTTTTAAACTAAATTGATTTTGCTGGTTAAATAACTGCTTAGCTCTCCCCTTCTTGTTGTCTATGAACAAAATATAAATGCAAGATTTTGGGAATAAAAAGTCTGCTGTGTGTCTCCGAGTCCTTGATATTAAGTAGAAGTATCTAGTTTTGTTACTCTAAGGAGAGAGCAAATTGACTTTCCTCAAAGTTGGCCTAAATTTCCGATTGAGGGTCCCAGGAGCTTTGATGGAGAAGGATCTTCCACAGCTGTAATGGGAACCCTGTGGGCAATATGCTTACAGAAATTACTCAAGACAAAAATATGGTTAACTTCTTTTTTGCATCAATTATTTTCTAATACATGTTAGAAATAGATGCACTTACAAGGCACACTTGAATTAGCTGTGATATGGAACAAGCTCGGCTTTTTAATAGTTTCAAGTTTATGGTTATCTGAATTTTAAGAAAAATTATAAGATAGATGGGTGAATCAGCACTTTTGTACCTTAAACACTGAAAAGTGAATGATTTTAAAATAAAACTTAAGTATACATGATTATTTGGGTTTAGAGACTGTAAATACAAATGTATTATGTTGTAATCATAATAAAGACATTAAGTACGAGAAAAATTTTCTCGAAATGAGCTGTTTTTTTTTAAACCCTATTTGACATTGTAAAATATATCCTATGCTCTTTCCTCTCCTTATCCAATGCAAATTTTGCTTTCTCACTAAAAGATAAAATAGTTGATTATTACCTCCTCATTTACTTTGTTTTAAGGAAGGTCAAGGGAATGAGTCTAAAATTGTAGTTAAACTTCTCAGGGGCTGGATTTTTACTTAATTTTCTTTTCATGATAAATAATATTATTTTATTATCTTATCCAAGCATTATTACCAAGGCTATATATATATATTTGCATAGCTATTTCTTATGATTAAAATTTTCCAGAAATATTTACTTAGAAGTACACAGGGGAAAATTTTGCTCTTCCTCTGAAAACTGGCTGGCTGTAGAATAAAAATGATGAAACTTTTTATGTGCTTAGTCCTCCCTGAATCTCTAGGGAAATCTGGAAAGAAATGACAAAATAACTAGCGATGGCGACTGAAAAATTGCATTTGTTCAAGTGTAGGATGGAATTTCATAAACATTGGGATTTACATAACTATTTATATGACTATAGAGTTTCATAAGCAGGAAGTATTGGTGTTTGATATTTACATGGCTATAGTTTTAGTTCATTTGTTTGATAGTAATGCTGGTGGATTTTGTATATATTTAAATGAGGCTATAGGTAGCTGCCCTCATATTATTTTTATTTTTATTCCTTATATCTTCTATGGTAAAAATAAATCAGAGAAACCTCAACCCATGGCCTTAACTCAAGTCCAAATACTTTGGACCACTTGATAAGGTTTGAGGTCCCTAAGTTAAACATACCAGTATGGTAGTAAAGTTTGGATCTTAGAGTCAAACATGTTTATCTATATTATTAATAACAAGATTTCTTCCCAGCTATTAAAATGTACTTTCAAATTAATTTATAAAAGAAGTTGGTCTTTAGTAGTGCTTTACAAAGAACTTAGCTATGCAATTGTTTAAACATATGGTTCATTCAAACTTGGAAGCTTAATGTTCATATGATTCATTTTTCTTTGCACGTATAAAAACGTGTTCCATATTTTCAGACCATTTCTCTATTCATTGCTTTTTAAAATAAATGTCACTCACAGTCCAAAGTTCAAGTATCCTAGATACACTTTTCTAAGACTCTTTTTATTGTATAATTTTCCCGCAGGCCTTTATAAGAAATAGTATTTACCTCAATTTCTCCATATACTCTGTTCTCAGTAGGTCCTGCTTTATCATGAAAAAATGTTTTCTTTATATATTCACAATCTTTCCTGTGATTTTCATCATGTAGTCTGGTTTAGTTAAAAAAATTTAAACAATTAGGAAGAAAAAGTGTCCACTGGAAGTAAATAAAATTCACAACAAAGATTAGCTGGGAAGCGTTCAATGTGCCTTGTTTGCCTGGCTTTCTTCCGAAGTCACTCCTGTCAGTGGTCAGTTATAATAAAGGAAGAACAAAGTTCCTTGATGTGTACTGAAAAAAAGCTGCCTGCCGTTCTTTTCAATTGCTCCGTTGCCCAGGCAGGCCGGCCTCCAGCCAGAAGCCAGCAGGCAAAATTTAACAGCCACGCTTCAAAATGTTAGTAGCGGCTATCAATGCATCCATAACTCTTAGCCCTGTAGATATGGGGTCATCTTTCAATACTACCCCACTGTCATATACAACATTTGTCTTGTCCCACATTCAGCTGATTGTGTCAAACTATGGAGTGGCTATATAATACACATGTACAATAGCACAATGAAAGCAATAATCTCCAACCCAGTTTCTTTATTTATTTGAGTGCTATTACAAAGTTTCCTGCAGTAAGGAGAAGCTGGGGAGGTGGCGACATGTTCTAACCCTGCAGTGGATTTTAGAGGAGTTGAAGCTCTGCAAGGCTGAAGTATAGAATGCAGTTGCTCTGCTTTTTATCTAAGAAACCAGCTTTTCCATTACTTTGATGACCAATTTTGTTTTCCTAAATTCTAGTAGTCACTACTTAATTATATTATGCGGAATCGGTTTTCTTTTTTACTTAAAAATGTGTAATATGCTCATATTTATATATTATGGCTAGAAAAATAATAGGTTATTTAAACAGCCATTTAACTCACCGTGATTTGAAGTACTACTGGTTCTTTGATGGAAACGACTTCTATTTGAAAAAGTGTTTACTTTGTTGTAACTGAATCCAATTTACAAAATCATAATGAGATATTACAGGGATGCTTACCTTAGAATTTTTTCAAGTTGTTTTATCCATGTATAAAGGCTTTTGGGAAAAAAAGTTGACTTTGGAGAATGAATGCACATCTTCTTTTGAATCTACACCTGCCATAAGTAGTGAAATGTCAACAAGTCAATAGAAAGCATTTAATTATTTAGTCACTGGAAAGGTTGATGAGACATTTAGATACAAGCCTGAATGACTGGATAAAATAATATTGAGAAGAACCGCACTCAATTTAGCAATATTACATAAAGCAGAGATTTATTATGCTAAACAACAGTAAACATTTAAAAGCCATAATACAAACACTCTTGTAATTCGGATTTCTATGAAGCTAGTAGGTAAATATCATTGTTGATTTTTTAGACTAAAATTCCTTTTGTGATTATACTGCAGTATTTCTCAGCAATAAAGGGTCCACTTTTTGCCATGGCAACATTATTAGAAAGATGAGAGAAAAAAGAGTGAGTTTCAGGAGAGAGGTGTTCTTTTCAGCAATCAGAGCATATGTTTTATTCAAGAATGTATGCCAGTATATGATTAATATGAAAATGACCACCAGAAAACAAATTACATGGGGAGAGGAAAGAGGATCTTAACTCAGGTGTAACGAACAATTTGTAATTCTTATATCCTACGGAGTGGAGAAAGAGTCACTAGAAGCAGAGTTAGTCCCCTCTGGAGTTATGTTCAAAAAGAAAATGAACCTTGTAAATATCCTCGCAAAAGTCAATTCTCTTTCAACAGCCAAACAAAGCTCTTTGTAACACAGCTGCAAAGTACGTGGGGTTTTCAGCCACACTGTAATATTTTTATAGCCCCGCAGTCACCATCTATTCCGTATACACAAACATCCGCGTACCCAGAAAATAATTGTGGATAATTCAATGTTCAGATTCGATAATGGATGCTCAAATAAATATGAGAATTCCAAGCAAATTTGTGCAAATGAAAAAAGATTTCCTCTGACATAATGGCATGGTGCAAGGCTGTGTGTAATGAGCTGTAATTTGTCTGGAAGAGCATTTTAAAGGGGTTGATCCATCCACTGGAAGGCCAGCCGCCGCTCCAAGTCTTGCAGCAGTGAGCCGGCCTGCCTTGTCTCGGAGGAAATTACACCACAAGCAAGCCAAATTTCTGACAACTTCCATAAATTATTTCAGATTTTCATATTTCAAATTTCATCTGCATTCATCATGTGAGTTTGACTGGGGAAAAATGTCTAGGAGGAGCTCTGCTAGCATTCAATGCAGCAGTCCCAAGAGCCTGCCCTGGGACTAGATAATTTAATTTCGTTTTGATTAGATTATTCTTGCTGCAGTCTACTGCCAATCTGAAGTATTGTGCCTTCTCTTCTACTTAACCTTCCTGCCCCATGCCTGCTCCAGCCTGCATGCAGCTCTCTGTATTGCAGAATATATTTGAACAATCAAAGTTAGGAGTTATTATTTTGCTTTCCATTGTCCATCCTTATAAAAGCACACATCTTTCACTGGGCTCCCTCTTCCCAGAAATCAGATTACTTCTTTTTTTTAGTTTGTAATATTGTTTACCATTTTCAGTGGAAAGTGCCCTGTAATTTAGGTGGAAAATCTAAAATCATTACTAAATCTCAGGATGATGCAATAGACCATAAATAAGGATCATCTTTAAAACAACTATAATCATCACTAGGCGATACACAAGAGACTGAGAACAGGTAAATAATGAATACACCCATCCATTAAACTAAAAATCTATTGTAAACCAAAGTTATTTTTCAACCCTTTATCTAATGGTCAATGAAGAAAGCCCTCTGTAATCGGTCTTCAAGAGCAGGACATTAGAAATTCAGAATACACGCTCTTTGTAAACATGCAAAAGCATAAACATGATTAATTTATAAAAAATACTAGCACAATAGCAAAATAATCTGGGAAACAGACTCAGTAGGGTTTTAAAAAATCCTCTTAAATTAAATTTGAATACATGAAATGACAATTAACAGTAAATACAAACCGTGGATATCTTGCAATGCATAACAACAATTTTTTTCTATTATTAGAAAATGACTGCATTTATGTGAGATTCAATAACCAAGGAACACCAAAAATGTTTGTCGCTGACTAAGTTAGAAGCAGGATTATTAGGAACATAGATAAATAAACAAAGCTAATGTTGTTCTTTAAGTAATATCTATCACTTCCCCCTTATTGAGTTATTTCTTTAAACAATATAAGTTTTTTTGATGCTATGTGTCTAAACTGAGGACTTTAGCTTCTTTATTGTTCTCCATTTTGATGAAAAAAATTGAATTGGGGTCTGTTATATTGGATTTTGTTCAGTAAATATACTGAAATCATATTTTTGTTAGAAACTATCAATAAATCCAGTATAAGAAAAGTAATAAGATACAAATATGAACAGGACCTTTGCAAAGGAAATATTACAAAGAGAGTGTGCCCAGAAAATATATTAGGGAATGTGTTTTTTTCCCTTGTGCTAGGAGAAAATACAGAAAGAAGGACAGGACACTGTGTTATTTTTAATACAGATTCTGTGCTTGAAATAAAAACAGTTCGAACCACTGTATCACATGGTTCAATAAAAACACTTTCCCAGTATTGCAGTTAAAAAAAATACAAAAGAAGCACAACTAAAATTTTTTTGTTTTTTTGAGACGGAGTCTCACTCTGCCACCCAAGCTGGAGTGTAGTGGCAAGATCATAGCTTACTGCAGCCTTGAACTTCTGGGTTCAAGTGATCCTATGGCCCAGCCTCCCCGTGGAGCTAGACTACAGTTGCACACCACCATGCCCAGCTAATTTTTTTTTTTTTTTTTGAGATGTTGTCTCACTATGTTACTTAGGCTGGTCTCAAACTCCCGAGCTTAAGTGATCTTCTTGCCTCAGCCTCCCAAAGTGCTCGGATTACAAGGGTGAGCCACCACATCTGGTCTCAAATCTTTTTTTCTACATGAAAATAAGTTATTAAAAATACATCACACTTGATAAATAATTATAACTTCGCTGGACGTTTTGCTATGTTCTAATGGAGCATATGTGACAGCCCCAATTGTTTCTTAAAATCAATTTCAATAACATCTGTGGCTAAACCATCTATATTCAAAACTCCATTACATATTCTATCAGTGATATCCTAGGAAAAAAGTTACAAGAACTTAAGAAAATCTCGTTTGTGATGGACAAATGTTTTGATGCAATTGGTGTTGTTTATTCCCTCTAGTTTTTGGAGATATTGGAGGTCAAGGGGGAGAAAACTGGACGTGTGGAATGTTATTCTTTCCCCACTTGTTTAATTGAATTAATACTATGGGAAAGGGGAGGTGACAAAGTAAACTGACTTCATTCTGTGAAGAGTCATAATTTATTAGCGATACCTTGTGTCTCTTATGATGTCAGACATTGGGTGTTCACTGGTCACGTGGGGTGCTCAATGCTTCTGCAGGGTCTTCACTTTTGTATGTCCTCATAGAAACAAGAACCTTAGGCCTAGAAAACTTTAATGACATTCTCTACTGGTTTAGACCCTTGAACAGTTATATATCCACTTGGGTATCAGTGGCAGTTGTTAAATAACTTCTCAATAAACAAAACATGAAAAGAAAAAAATTGTAATTCAGTACTTTCAGCTTGTCTTGAGGTTCTAAAACTTGTTCTAATAAAATTAAATGTGTGCCCTTTTAAAGTTCTATCAAATCACTCTCTTGAAAGTCTCTGTGACTTAATGTGGGAGCCACTGTGCTATTTGGCAAGAAGGACTGGCAATTAAGCTTTTGTACCCAGTATTCAAATTTGAGAATATCACTTTATTACTTTGATTTTTAATTATGGACTATGTCAGCAGAAAGACTTCCACTGAGTACAGCAAAAGAAAAAAAAAAACCTTCTTTCCTGGAAATGGCAGTCAATGAAGAGAAAAGCAGCATTCCTAGAAATGTATAATTTATGATTGAAGCAAGAGGCTCCTATGGATTATCATAAAGGTAGTTTTAAGCAAGGATGGAGACTGGTGGGAGGCTTCATATGGCTGGGTGTCTCTGGGAGTAGAGTTTTGGCTTCTGATGCTGGGGAAGAGCCTAACTACTTCAAGCCCTGTAGGCTGAACTCTGGAAGAAATGCAATTAATTACGTGTCTACACTGTAGAAGGGCTAACTCATCCCTTAGATACAGCAAGACTTTTGTTGCTGTTAAGAAGAAAAATTAAAGCTTTGCTTTGGTAGGCTATTTTCTCAAGGTAGAGGCCCTCTAGCTTTCATTTAAAAACTCTCATCCCTCTTCTCCAACCCCTGCCAATAATTTAGAGGTTGTTACGCTGCATAACTTCAGGGACCCCAGCCATATAGCATGCTGTGGAATTTTTTTCTTGATGGGCATTTTCATAAAATATCCTGGGACTAGTGCCCTCTGGTGTTGTGGTACTTAGGGGTTTTTGCGAAAGCCATTATTTTCCATTATTTATTTATTTAACTTTTTTTTAGGGCAGGGGACGGAATCTCTCCCTGTTGCCCTGGCTGGAATGCAAAGGCCTGATCTCGGCTCATTGCAATCTCTGCCTCCAGGGTTCAAGTGATTCTCCTGCCTCAGCCTCCCGAGTAGCTGTGATTACAGGTGTCTGCCACCATGCCCAGCTAATTTTTTATATCTTTAGTAGAGACAGGGTTTCACCATGTTGGCCAGGCTGGTCTCAAACTCCTGATCTAGTGATCCACCCACCTCAGCCTCCCAAAGTGTTGCGATTACAGGCGTGAGCCACTGCACTGGCCCTTATTTTAATTTCAGGGATACATGTGCAAGTTTGTTCTATAGATACATTGTGTGTGTTTCGGGGGTTTGGTGTCCACATTTTGTTGTACCCGATAGGTAGTTTTTCAATCCTCACCCTCCCCCGACCCTCCACCCTCAAGTGGGCTCTGGTGTCTGTCATTTTCTTTTTTTGTGTCCATGTGTACTCAATGTCCAGCTCCCACTTATAACTGAGAACATTCGGTGTTTGGTTTTCTGTTCCTGCTTTAGTTTATTTAGGGTAATGGCCTTCAGCGTCATCCATGTCTCTACAAAGGACATGATTCCGTTCTTTTTTATGGTGAAAGCTGTTACTGAATGGTCTGTGTTATGTTCCTTGCTGCGAAGAAGAGAAGACAGTAATGGGAAGAGGGAAAGGAACCATTGGGTTCCATTTTTTTCTCCCTCAAGTGCAGCCCCTAATTTTCCCTTCTCCTTCATGTGGACTTTTCCAAGCCACTGTGGAGAAGTATTTAACTTACCAGACTGGATCTGCCCAAATGAAGGGCTGGTAGAATGGGAGACCAGCCTGGTTGTATTCCGAGGCTATCTCCCATTTTGACCCCTTTCAGTGGTCAGAGAACCTTAGGTTGCCAAATCAGACAGGCATCTTTCCATGTGTCAGAGTGGCAATGCTGCATTAGAGATAAGACCCAAAGGCCAATGGACTTGAACATGTCCACCAAAGGTGACTCTTCTTGAGTCAAATGGAGGCTTTCTTACTTTGAGGCACCTATTTAGGTCAGAAAATTGGGTTTTTATCATGCAGATTTGCATTATTGGTAGAGTTTGTTCATTACTTGAAAAATTGTTACCTAAGAAAATGTGACAACTGTCTGAAAGACCAAATCCATCATGTTTTAACCTCGAATTGAGAAAAGAGGACATAGGGTCTTGTGGCAGAGCATAGGAGGAAGATCAGAAAAATCAACTTTCTTGGGTTGATTTCTTCTTCTGTAAAGTAGGGTGACTGGAATAGATTCTGTCTTAAGTAGTAAAATGTACTGAAAGTAATTTGAAATGTACAAATAAAGTATAGAAGTTTATCAATTTAAATTTTATCTTAAGATAACCTAGAAAAAAAATGTAATTTGTGTGCTCTTGATGACACTTTCTTGAGTAGGGGTGACATAGTCATTTGTTAGAACCAACACCCTAGGAATGGGAGTGTGTCAGCCTGACGGTGTCTCCAGCTAACAGTGTGGCAGTGTGAATGCTTTACTTAGGATAATGGCCTTCAGCTTCATAAATGTCGCCGCAAAGGACATGATCCCATGAACATGAAGACCCCTAAGGCAGCCTCTATCTGTGACAATCAGTGGACTTGGGTCAATGCCAGGGCACATCTGTAAATTAGGAGGTTATCTCTGGTATTTCCCTGCTCTTTTCTTTTTTGCCATTCATCTTCCCCTTTTCCACATGTATCTACCCTATTTCTTCTGTCTCTCCCCTCAGCCTGCACCTTGTCCTTGCCTGTTTCTTTTCCCAAAAAGATGTGCACCTATTCTGGTTGTTCTACTCCAAGCTAGTTTTTCTTTTTCTTAAATGAAAATGGGGTCTCCCTATGTTGCCTAGGGAACTCCTGGACTCAAGCAATCCTCCCACCTCAGCCTCCCGAGTAGCTGGAACTACAGGCGTGCACCACCACGCTTACCTCTAGGCTAGTTTTGTAAGGTATAGTTCATGTTATCTTGGTAGTGTTCAAAATTATTTTGCATAGTACCTGGACAAATATTTGAAATGTTAGTCATTAAGTGTTTAAATTGTATTTGAAACACAACTTGTACGTCGTGGTTCTGAGATATTATCACTTAGGGATAGGCTAAAACAGGAATATATATTTTCTTTCTTTCTTTCTTTCTTTTTTTTGAGACAGAGTTTTTGTTCTTGTTGCCAAGGCTGGAGTGCAATGGTGTGATCTTGGCTCACTGCAACCTCCGCCTCCAGGGTTCAAGTAATTCTCTTGCCTCAGCCTCCCGAGTAGCTGGGATTACAGGCATGTGCCACCACTCCTGGCTAATTTTGTATTTTTAGTAGAGACTAGGTTTCTCCATGTTGGTCAGGCTGGTCTCCAACTCCCGACCTCAGGTGATCTGCTGCCTCACCCTCCCAAAGTGCTGGTATTATAGGCATGACCCACTGCGCCCAGTTGGAATATATATTTTCTATAAATAAATTAATTTAAATGAAATACTGAGTAAAGTTTATCATGAGATGGAAGTAATCAGGAAGGAGGTACCTAAAAGTCTGAAATTTGGAAACACCTGAATAGATTAATTTTTGCCAAAGAAATAGAAAATCATTTAGTGAACTTTACTCTCACTGCAAGTACTAGAAAATCACAAAATAACAGTGGTCTTAAGTGACAGAAATAGAAACTATTTGCCATGGAAACTCCAAAGTTATTATGTATAGTCTATTTTCTTCGTGTGGTAATTCCAGCGCTGCTGTCTACTATTTTTGATGACTCTTGCTCATGGTGTCTTAGTTTTTTGTGCGTTCTGTGATTTTTGACTAAGAGCTCTTATTCCTTGAGTAATTATTTGGGAATTTATTTGAAGTCTGGTTTGAATAATTTGTTTTCCTGGGTTCTTTGGGTGAGCCACCCATCCAGAACTACTTTAAAGTAAACTCTAGGCTTGAGGTTTTTCAGATCTTTAAGGTAATATGAATTTAAACTACAAACTCTTTTTATTTTTTTATTTTCAGTTACCTCTCAGTGAATGGCATACAAACCGTTTTGAAGGCCAGCTTTCAATTCCTACTTATAGGGGAGGTGGCGGAGGAGAGGTTTCTCCCTGTGCTTCTCTACTTGATGCCACCGTTCAAGAAAGGAGGTTTTCCTGCCATCCTCTTGGAGAAGGGGTTTATTTCCACTTTACCTTCACCTGAGCACTTTGTCTCTCATCCTCTGTGTCCCTTAAGGCCATGAAATCCCAAGTCCCAAATCATGTGGGCTCAACAAATACTTCCTGATGGTAATTTGACTTCAGTGCCCTACATACTTTTCTGGATTCCTGCTTTATTTAATGAATTTTTGGCCTGTGGATATTTCTTACTTTACTTACTTCTTGATGCATTTACAAAGTTTAAAAAGTACTTTATTAAAAAACTCTCACAGATAGTTGAATGGGGATGTAAATTGGTACAACCACTTTGGAAAACTGTTTGGCAGTATATACTAATTCTAACCCTATGCATACCTATGACCCAACAATTTCATTCTTGGGTGTGTAACCAACAGAAACATATATACAAATTCTCCAAAAGACACTTATAAGAATGTTCACAGCAGCCTTATTGTAATAGCCTTAAAACTAGAAACTATACAGGCACCCATCAAGAGAAAGGTTAAATAAATTGTGGCATGTTTATATTACATATAGTTTATGCCACTATACTGAGATGGGGAATGAACAAAGTACAATTACATGTAACGACATGAATGAATTCCACAAGCATAACTAAAGAACCCAGACACTAAAGAGAACATACTTTGTTATTTCATTTACATAAGATTCAGAATCTATGCTGTTGGAAGTCAGGGTAGTGATTACTCTTAGATGATTAGTAACTGAAATGGAACTCAAGGGAGGCATTTGTGGTGCTGATAATTTTTTCTTTCTTTTTCTTTTTTTACATCATTTAAAAATCTTTCTAGTGGGAAGAGTAATCAGAGTAAGTGGTTTGTCACATTTCACTTAATGAAAGTGGATTTTGTTTGGCTTGACATTACATTTCCAGCATCTAGCACAGTATTTGGCATATAGTAACTGCTCAACAAATATTGGTAGCAGCCATACATTTAGAACTTATTTTTTTTAAACATGCAATTATTAGTTGACCAGTTTTTTAAATTAAAAAAATACAGAAAATAATTGATATACACTTTTAGAAGTATAACTGACTTACTCTAAAAAATGTAAGCTGAACAGATTATACTAGTTTATTCCCAGAAAGCCGTAGGATAAGTAAAGGAGGCTCAATTTGTTCCTTAATTTAAAGGAGTCCAAGTGTGGTGGCTCACACCTGTAATCCCAGAACTTTGGAAGGTGGGAGGATTGCTTCAGGTCAGAAGTTCAATACCAGCCTGGGTAACATAGTGAGACCTGTCTCTACCAAAAAAAAAAAAAATTTTTTTTACTTCAACTTTTATTTTAGATACAGGAGCTACATGTGCAGTTTATTACATGGGACTGTTGTGTGCTGTTGAGGTTTGGGGTACAGATCTCATCACCCAGTTGTGAATGTAGTACCCAATAGATAGTTTTTTTTAGCCTACCCTCCCTCACTCCCTACTCCAATAGTCTTCAGTGTCTATTGTTCCCACATGTATGACCCTGTGTGCTCAATGTTTAGCTCCCACTTGTGAGAACATGTGGTATTTGGTTTTCTGTTCCTGTGTTAATTTGTTTAGGATAATGGCCTCCAGTTCTGCCCCTGTTGGTGCAAAGGACATGATTTCATTCTTTCTTACGGCTGCATAGTATTCCATGGTGTATACGTTCCACATTTTCTTTATCCAATCTACCATTGATGGGCACCTGGGTTGATTCCATGTCTTTGCTATTGCTATTGTGAATAACATAGCAATGAAGCTGATGATATGATTCTATGCCTAGAAGATCCTGAAGGCGCTGCCAAAAGGCTCCTAGAACTGATAAACAACTTTAGTAAAGTTCCAGGATACAAAATCAATGTACAAAAATCAGTAGCATTTCTATACACCAACAATGTCCAGACTGAAAGTGCAATCAAGAACAAAAAATTTAAAAAAATTAGCTGGGCATGGTGGCATGTGCCTGAAGTCCTGGCTACTCAAGGGGCTGAGGTGGGATTGCTTGAGCCCAGGAGTTTGAGATTACAGTGAGCTAAGCTTATGCAACTATACTCCAGCCTGGGTGACAGAGTAAGACCCTGTCTCAAAATAATATAAAATAAAATAAAATATCAGAATGTTCCTAGGATTGATGTATGGATACAAGGAATTCTTATGTTCTTTTTATTTTAGATGTTTTGGACTAGCTCAAAGGGCAAAGAGTAAAAGTAATTTTCCCAATGAGAAGGAAAGAGAGAAAAAAAGAGCGCCTTTACAAAAGTTCAAATTATATTTAGATATGAGGACATTTTACTAGAGGAAGTTAAAGCTTATAGCTGAAAAATGTGATCGCTCTGTGGAGAAACCTCGGTGAGCAGCCATGTGACCTCGACCAAGTCTCCCATCCTCTGTTTCCACTATTTCGTTTACAAAATGAGAAACAAGCGCTAGGTTTCCTTCAAAACTAAAATTTTATAATTGTGCAACCTCATCTAATTGTAGAAAAAAACTAGCCTGAATTACTTTAAAAATAAGAATAATAAGCCATTAAAAAGGAAAGGTAGTTTTGTTAATTTTAAAGTAACAAGATACAATATTATGTATGATACATTTTGTGTTGCTTATTAGAGGTCTTTTGAGGGGTCTTGGTTTAGGATTGAATAAAATTTGTAGTTAGAATGTAGATTATTTAAAGTTTCTTCTGTGTTTTTGTAGATATCACCATAGCAGACATCTTGTAGCTCACTGCCCCACTGAGCCTGTTTCTCTTTCTTCCTGGGCACATACCTAGGTGCTCTTTCTCAGCCTCCTTTACAGTGAGGTGTGGTCACGAGTGTTCTGGCTGATGCAGCATCGGTGGAAGTGATGTGTACCGCTTCCATGCCTCGCCCATGGACAGCTCCCACCCAGGATCCTCCAGCTTCTTGCCCTTTGGCGGCATTTGGCAGCATCGTAACCTCATTAGCCTTATGTTAAAGATGGCAGAGCCACAGGTGGAGGGATTCTGGGCCCTGAGTTACCACTTGAAGGAGAGATGCTGACCAGTCAGGAACACCTGTTTTGGTCTTTTCATGAGCATGAAATAAATATCTATCATATTTGATCCATTATATGTCTTGAATTTGAATTATATGCTATTAATGGGTATTTAACTAAACAACCCTCACAAAATTGAAATGTGGCTTAAAAGAGAAACTAGATTGAAGAGAATACTAATGAATGATTCAAAAAAAGCAAACAGGAAAATGGCAGAGCCAATGTTTCTCCTACTCAGAATATCCTTAGGAAGAATAGGTTTGCTAATAAGACTAAGTTTTGTCCTCCTCCACATTCTCCAGGAACTGAGCCAATCATTACAATACTGACATTAGGAAGGCATCAAAGTAGGATGGAAAGGGTAGAGAATTTGGGTTCAGTTAGGCTAAGTTTTACTACCCAGTGCCTCAATTTTCTCATCTATAAAATGGAACTAATAATATCCACCTTGCTAGATTGTTAGTGGTAAAACATTGTAGTTAAAAGCATGAAGTTGGAAGGAGACTATCTAGAATTGAATCCTGGTTTTGCCATGACCTGGCTGGGGTAAAATACATAAATTCTTTGAACTTCTGTTTCTTCATCTGTAAGATGGGGAGAACATATACTTCAGAGAGTTAATGTGAGAATACATGCAAAGTATTCAGAACAGTGTTTGACACAAAGATGCATGTAAGTGTCTATTAGTATTGTTACTATTGCAAAGATTAACTGGAATATGGACAAACCTTTTTCACACTGTAGACACTCATTAAAGGGCAATAATGCCTGAAGCAAAGATGTTTGGCAATACTTGTTAGCACATAAAAAAAGCAGAATCTTAGTTTGACACTTTCCACATGCACAATATCCTCTTGTTCTGACGTTTTATTTTAACCCATTTCAGTCTATCCAGTATGTGCTGGTCTGATGTGAAATAATTTAATTCCATGATTTAACAGGTTATTGCATTGAGAAAAAAATACAGCCTATAGAAATAAATCTGTCCTTCAAGACCAAAAGTTGAGAGCTCATATATATAGCATTAAGTATATGCTGCCCTCTTCATATTGAGCTGCACACCAAACCCTATACACCAGACTATGATGAGTAAGGCCAGACATGCTTGCCCCCTTAGGTAGGCATCGCTCAGATGGAGTAGAATATTATTTTTTATTGTGTTTTTTTTTTTTACCAGTAAAACATTTTTAAGCAGGTATTCTCAAAATAAGTATATATTTACCTATAAACCATCTTTACTTAATGTTCATATATTTAAGTATACATACTTATATACTATTCACTAGTATCCTTATATAGCATTAAATTATAATATATACAGACAAGTAGACATTTTAACAAGATGAAATAAAGTAAATTAAATGTAGTATAAAAGGTATTCCTAATTGTGATAGCTTCATACTATCAGTAGCCAATACCTCAAGGCTAAATGTATAGCTAGGGTGAGTTTCATTGTTAATGAGAGTGTATGTTAATTCATATTTCAATTAGGATATTTTCTTGATAATTTCAAAATTGTTTGGCTGACTGTGTCAGGTCTGATTAGATCATCCTTTTTAAAAAACTTCATATTGTAGCTGAAGAGCCTTTCTAGGAGTAGAAGAGTAAATTCTACCTTTTTCTTTCCTTTTCTTTTTTTCTCTGAGACAGAGTCTTGCTCTGTCACCCAGGCTGGAGTGCACTGGCACAACCTCGTCTCACTACAACCTCCACCTCCTGGGTTCAAGCAATTCTCCCTGTCTCAGCCTCCCAAGTAGCTGTGATTACAGGCACCTGCCACCACGCCTGGCTAATTTTTGTATTTTTTAGTACAGATGGGGTTTCACCATGTTAGCCAGGCTGGTCTTGAACTCCTGACCTCAAGTGATTAGCACACCTTGGCCTCCCAAAATGCTGGGTTTACAGGCGTGAACCACCATGCCCGGCCAAATTCTACCATATTCAAATTGCAGTTGCTTCATGTATTAGTCTGTTCTGGAACTGCTATAAAGAAATATCTGAACAGGGTAATTTATTAAAAAAGAGGTTTAATTGGCTCGCAGCTTTGTAGGCTCTAAAAGAAGCATGGCTGGGGAGGCCTCAGGGAACTTGACAATCATGGCAGAAAGCGAGAGGAAGCAGGCACTTCTTATATGGCCAGAGCAGGAGGAAGAGAAAGAAGGAGGAGGTGCCACACACTTTTAAACAACCAGCTCTCGTGAGAACTCACTCACTGTCATGAGAACAGCAAGGGGGAAATCCGCCCCCATGATCCAATCACCTCCCACCAAGCCCCTCTTCCAACATCCAGGATTACAATTCAACATGAAATTTGGGTGGGGACACAAATCTAAACCATATCACTTCATCAGTATGATATTCAGTTTGTGGTTTCTCCTCTTAAGTAACATTTCTACTTTGCTAGTTTAGTTAAAACTGTAAAATACCATTCTTTTATATTTTATTTTTTTTGAGACAGGGTCTCACTCTGTCACATAGGCTGGAGTGCAATGGCTCAGTCATGGCTCACTGCAGCATCGTCCTCCTGGGCTCAATCAGTCTTCCTGACTCAGCATCCTGGTTGCTGGGACTACAGTCACATGCCACTATACCCAGTTAATTTTTTATTTTTTGTAAAGATAAGGCTTCCCCATATTGCCAAGGCTGGTCTCAAACTCCTGGGCTCAAGTGATCCACCAGCCTCAGCCTGCCAAAGTGCTGGGGTTGCAGATGTGAGCCACTGTGCCCAGCCCTGCAAAACATAATTCTTAATCTATTAAACTGGGGCACAATCTAAATTGAACTATGTTTCATTATGCCTCCAGCAAACAAAGATGTGAAGAAGGCTGCAGATGCCCCTGCCCTTTCCCTGGGAGAGAACTTTTGGACACATGAATCTCTGACAGAGGGACTGAATGAAGTGAGGTCAATCCATATTTTTCAGGTTACTCAAGTTAAATTCTGACTTTTGAGCCTAAAAATGTAAACACAAGCAGAAGTTCTAATATTTTCTTATTGAACATCCAAAAGGTCACTGGGCACCCTCACCTCACTTTTGTCCTCACATGGTGTAGACTGTTTCACTCATTCTCTTGTAACATCCTGGCTGTGGAAGTTGCTGAATATTTTTCTGAAGATCTCTGGCATGATCTGAATCTTCTTCAAGTCTACCAGATCTACCCCATGGGAAAGAGAATGTTATGTTCTGTAATACGACACTTGTAACTGAAACCTTAGCAATGGAGGCAGAAAAACCTGAGCAGGCGGGTTTAAGGCCTGACCTTGGAGGCCAGTGAGCACAATGGGGAAGACACAGGTTTGGGACATCATTGAGACCTTGATCCAAGTCCTGGCTCTCCTGCCTACCTATCATGGGAACTTCTGGTAAGTTAAGCTATCTGAACTTCGACTTCCCCATCTGAAAAAGGTCGTAGTACCTATGGCGTTAGTTAGGATAAAATTAGGTTGCTGTTAAAAGAGAAAGAGACCTCAAAATACAGTAACATAAAAAGATACAGTTTTAGTTCTCTTTCATGTAAAAGTTAGGTAGGTGGTCCAGGGCTAGGATGGTAGTTCCATAGTGTCAGGAACCTAGCTTCTATGTTGTTTTTTATTCTTCCTCTGCATTGCTGGGCTCCTCTCTCATGTTAAAATGGCAGTTTCAGTACTGCCATGATGCCTGATTCCAGACAGAGGGAAGAAGGAAAGGGAAACAAAAGGGCACACTGCTTTTCCTTTGAGGGCATGACTTGTGAGTGTTCAAATCTACCTTAGTCACATGGCCACACCTAACTGTAAAGGAGCATGGGAAATGTAGTATTTGCTGGTAGTGTGTGTCTAATTCCAGGTTTCTGTTACTAAAGCAAGATGGGAGAATGGTTATTGGGGTGCAACTAGCGGTCTCTGGAACACCTCCCTTATAGGATAGTTGCAGGGATTAAATGGCACCATTTAGCACAGAACTGGGCCCATGGCTAAACGACAAACCTAAAGTTCACCATAATTATCATCATTAATCTCTGAGTCTTTTATTTTCTCCTAAGCGACATGGATATTGATTGACTGTTCCATTCTGTAAACAGTCATTGAGTAATCTTGTGGCAGGAATCTTATGGCGGGAATGTCCTGTTTATGCTAACACAGTGAATGGGTTTTGGAAAGTAGATATATTATTGTTTAGTTGCAGGGGATAATTCTTATTACTTTCGTGTTGGGATCTTCTGAGGGCCTTGTATCACAACTAAAAAAAAAAGACAAGAGCCATTGCAGTACACTGAGCTCCATAAAGATGGCACTGAGGCAACTGAGAATAGTGAGAACTGGATGGGCACTGGGGACTCTGTACTTTGCTGAGGAAAAATAAATAAACATGGGCCATGGAGATGCTAAGAAGCTGAGAGTAAAAATGTCATCATATGCACTCCCTGTGCAAACTTGTTGGGAGGAGGCCAAGATGAAGCACCCAGATGCTTCAGTCAGCCTCTCAGAATTTTCTAAGAAGTGCTCAGAGAGGTGAAAGAACATGTCTGCTAAAGAGAAAGGAAAACTTGAAGACATGGCAAAGACAGACAAGGTCTGTTATGAAAGAGAAATGAAAACCTATATCCAACCATCTTCCTGCAAATAACATGATCTCATTCTTTTTTTATGGCTGCATAGTATTCCATGGTATGCATGTACCACATTTTCTTTATCCAGTCTACCATTGATGGACATTTAGATCAATTTCATGTCCTTGCTGTTGTGAAGAGCCCTGCAATGAACATATGCATGCATGTGTCTTTATGATAGGATGATTTATATCCCTTTGGGTATATACCGAGGATTGAGATTGCTGGGTCAAATGGTATTTCTGTTTTTAGGTCTTTGAGGAGTCATCACACTGCTTTCCAGAATGGTTGAAGGAATTTACACTCCTACCAACAGTGTGCAAGCATTCCTTTTGCCCTGCAACCTTGCCAGCAACTATTATTTTTCGACTTTTTCTTTTTTCCTTTTTTTGAGATGGAGTCTTGCTCTTGTCACCCAAGCTGGAGTGCAGTGGCTTGATCTTGGCTCACTGCAACCTCCACCTCCCAGATTCAAGCCATTCCCCTGCCTCAGCCTCTGGAGTATCTGGGATTATAGGCACCCATCACCACACCCAGTTAATTTTTGTATTTTTAGTAGAGACATGGTTTCACCATGTTGGCCAGGACAGTCTTGAACTCATGATCTCAAGTGATCTGCCTGTTTTGGCCTCCCAAAGTGCTGGGATTACAGGCATGAGCCACCACGCCCAGCCTATTTTTTGACTTTTATTAATAGCTATTCTGACTGTTGTGAGATGGTATCTCCTGTGGTTTTGATATGCATTTAATGATCAGTGATGTTGAGATTTTAATTTGTACAACAAACACCCATGACACAAGTTCATCTATATAACAAATGTGCACGTGTACCCCTGAACTTAAAAGTTAAAAAAAAAAAAAGAAAAAAACCTTATTATCAACAAAAAAGAAAAGAAAGAAATAAGAAAATCAATATCTCTCCTAAAAGGAAGACAAAAAAGAACTTCAAGGATCCCAGTGCACCCAAGAGGCCTCATTTGGCCTTTTTCTTGTTCTGTTCTGAGTATTGCCCCCAAAATAAAGGAGAACATCCCGGCCCATCCACTGGTGATGTTGTGAAGAAACTAGGAGAGATGTAGAATAGCGCTGCTGCAGATGACAGCAGCCTTATGAAAAGAAGGTTGTGTGGCCAGGCGCGGTAGCTCATGCCTGTAATCCTAGCACTTTGGGAGGTCAAGGCAGGTGGCTAACATAGTGAAACTCCATCTCTACTAAAGATACAAAAATTAGCCAGGCATGGTGGCAGGCGCCTGTAATCCCAGGCTTGAACCTGAAAGGCAGAGAGCCGAGATTGCGCCACTGCACTCCAGCCTGGGCAACAGAGCGAGACTTGGTCTCAAAAAAAGAAAGAAAAGAAGGCTGTGAAGCTGAATGAAGGAAAAATAGGAAAAGAGTATTTCTGTGTATTGAGCTACAGGAAACCCTTATGCAGCAAAAAAGGGAGTTGTCAAGGTTGAAAAAAGCAAGAAAAGGAAGGAAGAGGAGAAAGATGAAGAGGATGAGGAGGAAGAAAATGAGGAGATAAAGATGAAGAAGAAAGTAATGGTGAATAAATTGGTTCTAGTGCAGTTTTTTTTCTTGTCTATAAAGCATTTAATCCCCCTGTACACCACTCACTCCTTTTAAAGAAAAAAATAGAAAGGTAAGGCTGTGTAAGATTCATTTTTAAACTGTACAGTGTATTTTCTTGAATAGTTAATAAACTACTGAATGTGTCTAGATAGCCCCCGACCCGGTGATGTTTTCAGTAGCCACTAACCTTTCCTGGTACAGTATGGGGGTTGTAAATTGCCATGGGAATTTAAAGCAAGTTCTTGTTGATCCACAGCATAAATTAGTTATATATGGGGATGGTCGTTTTTTTCATCTTCAGCTGTCTCTGATGCAGCTTGTAGGAAATCATTGTTGTCCTGTTAACTGAATACCATTTTGTAATTGAAAAAACAGTTGCAGCTGTTTTGTTGACATTCTGAATGCTTCTAAGTAAATACATTATTTTAATTAAAGAAATGTAAAAAGACAAAAAGTAAAGTTCTACGATTTAAACATAAACATAAAAAATTAAAATACCAGGAAAACAGCCTGATGGGTAGAGCTCCTTGAAGGACCGTGTGTGAGAAGCAATACAGCAACATGGAAGGTACCCGGACGGGGGAGGCAGACAGACCTAGCGTATTAGTTAGCTTAGGCTGTAGTAACTCTCAAAGTCAATGGTTTACAACAATGCCTCTTACTCCCAGATCTGTGGCTTGGCTGTAGCTTTGCTTGGCTCTGCAAGCACTTTTCACTCTCTTCACTTTTGCTGCACAGATCTTCATTCTGGTACCTCTATCTAGGGTATATTCTCGCAGCAGATGGTAGGAGCTCACAAAGTCAAGCGGTATCATGCCAGTGCATTCAGAGCCTGTATCTGGATGTTACCTGTAGCATGCCCACTAATATTCCATTGACTAAAGCAAATTATATATATTATTTGTTCACAAGTATCATTCCTTTCTTACCCTTGCAATGCTTACCTATAAGATGGAAATATTTTCATATTTCTTTTACAGATAAAAGAAGAGAAGTTCCACTTTTTTTACCTGTAAGATGGAAGTATTTTCATCTTCCTTTTATAGGTAAAAGAGAAATTCCACTATTCATGAAAATTTTCATATTTCATGAATATGAAAAATTAAAATACCAGAAAAACAGGCTGATAGTTAGAGCTCCTTGAAGCACTGGAGCTGAGAGACAATACAGCAAAATGGAAAGTACCCGGACAAGGGAGACAGACAGACCTAGTGTAGAGGTCAGCTTATGCTTAGTAACTCTCAAAATCATATCAAAACCACAGTGAGATACCATCTCACACCAGTCAGAATACTATTAATGAAACACTTTGAGAGTGTAGTAACTCTCAAAGCCAAAGTTTTTTTTCCATCTTACAGGTAAGCATTGCAAAGGTGGGAAAGAAATCAATATTAATACTTGTGAACAAATAATACATATAATTTGCTTTAGTGAATGGAATGTTAGTGGGTATGCTATAGGTAACATCCAGATACAGATTCTAATATCGGTTATGGTCTATACTAGAGTTTTTTTCTTTTTTTTTTTTTGCAGCATAGGGTACTCTAGAGTTTATGTCAATGAGTATGTTAATGGGTATGCTACAGTAACATTCAGATATAGACTATAACATCCATCATCATCTACACTAGAGTTTGAGTGGAATGTTAGTGGGTATGCTACAGGTAGCATCTAGATACAGACTCTAATATCCATTGCAGTCTTATCCATTGCAGTCTACACTAGAGTTTGAATGGAATGTAAGTGGGTATGCTACATGTAGCATCCAGATACAGGCTCTAATACCCATTACAGTCTTCACTAGAGTTTGAGTGGAATGTTAGTGCGTATGCTGCAGTAACATCCAGATACAAACTGTAACATCCATTACAGTCTACACTCTAGTTTTGATTCCCAACTAGCTATGTGACCAGGGACAAGGCACTTAGCCTTTCTGAGACTCACTTATAAATATGAGTCACATAACTCACACATTTGTATTTATTAAGTGACATAATATCTATAGAGCAGTTTCCCAATGGCATGTCATAGATTGATTACCTACCTAGACTGCACTGGATAAGACTGCAATGGATATTAGAGTCTGTGTCTGGATGCTACCTGTAGCATACCCACTACCTATGTGTTGTGATAGTATATTTCTCAGCCTACAGAGCAATTGGGTGAGGCTTGGGACTTTCCAGATCCCCAGCCATGGGCCTTCTGTCACAAGCAGCCCTGCTTGTGTGCTGGGTGCACAAATGGTATCATTTCCTGTGTGCCATGATGTGAAAAATGTGAGCAAGTCCTGGAAAGTAAAGCGCCTAGATGGTGCCTGGCACTCAGTACGTTTTAAACCAGAAGCAGCTGTCATGACTGATAGATGGAGCGGCAACAGGGAAAGCAGTTTTGACGGCAATGAGGCCACTGACAAGAGAATTTCCCTTCCCAGCAGCTTCAAGAAAACTCCACTTGATGCTTGGCTGTTTTGCTCTCTGTGACCCTCTAGGGGTCATGACCCCCTCCTCTGCAATTTGAGCAATCCTGGGAAAGAGGATGCAGAGGACAATGTCCA
Organism: Cacajao melanocephalus; assembly: GCA_963573385.1. Taxonomy (NCBI): domain Eukaryota; kingdom Metazoa; phylum Chordata; class Mammalia; order Primates; family Pitheciidae; genus Cacajao; species Cacajao melanocephalus. The sequence goes on from CAUYLG010023819.1 coordinate 176,479, forward strand.
GACCCCCAGCTCTGGGTGACCAGAGTTGAAAGTTGAATCTAAAAATATGTCTTGTTATAGAACACCAATTGTGGAGCTCATTACAAATCTGCCCAAAAAGAAATTCCTGGAATTGTGCTCGTCTGTGAGTTGCTGGGAAGACAGCACCATTCTTGATCTGACACATGGTCGAGGCTGACTTGCAGACGTTGGAGCCTCTTACTGCCTCTCAGGCAGGCTGAGAGCGTGAAGCCAGGGCTTTGGGACTTTCTCCATTGTTTTTACTTTTATTTTTTTTAGATGGAATCTCACTCTGTCGCCCAGTCTGGAGTGTAGTGGCCTGATTTCGGCTCACTGCAACATCCGCATCCCAAGCTCAAGCAATTCTCCTGCCACAGCCTCCCAAGTAGCTGGGATTACAGGTGGGTGTTACCAGGCCCAGCTAAATTTTGTATCTTTAGTAGAGATGGGGTTTCACCATGTTGGCCATGCTGGTCTCAAACTCCTGGCCTCAGGTAATCCGCCTGCCTCAGCCTCCCAAAGAGTGCTGGGATTACAGGCATGAGCCACCATACCCAGCCTTCTCCATTACAATCTTTCCTGGCTGCTGAAATAATCTTCTCTCACTACCATAGAGATGAACATTATCGTATAAGCCAAAAACCTAGTGCAATAGCCCAAGCCATTTGACGATGTTGCCAGTCTGTTGGCTAGTTATACTGCTAGACAAAACATGTTTCCATGGCACACACAGATATTTTCCTATTATTTTTCTCTTGTGTTTTCCTACTATCCAGCATAGGTATAGTCAGGGTCTGGTATCCAAAAATATATATAGCAGTTGAAGAAGATGAACATGGATAACTGACTTTTTAAACTAAAAAAGTTGGATTCAACTTTCATCTTATTTTGGAAACTGCTTTAACATAAGTGATTTCCATGGCGTGACCATTTGCTTGACATGGATTTAGCATTCTTGTATTCATTACTTTGATAGACAGGTATTGAAAGCCTTTTATGTGTGAGATCCTGGAGATGTAATGATAAATAGGGCATAACCTCTGGCCTTAGGGAGCTTACATAGCAGGAGTTGAGTGTTTAACTAAAGAAACATTATTCTGAAATTTTACAATAATCATTCCTCTTCGAATACCTTGCACTGAATAGAAGAAAAACTGCATAAAACTTCTCTGGTAATTAAACAGTACACTGTTTAAAAGTGTTGTTCACTCAGTAAATCCCCCTCTCCAAATCATGTATCATAATGAGAATCTCCTTTTATTTTTCTGTGGAGGAGGAAAAAACACTTGGTCAGCAATGTTGTTAAGGGAACAGGGACATGGACATTCTCATATACTGCTGATAGGGCTGATAGGGACCTAAATTGGTTCAGGCTTTTGGGAATGGCAATCTGGCAATATGTAAATGCCCTTCAATGAGAGAATTTCTTAAATAAATTATGGAATCTCCATATAAGGGAATACTGTGTGTATCATTAAAAAGTGACACTCCAGATAAATAATAAAATGGAATATGTTGCTGAGTGAGAACAATAAAAAAGAGTAGAAACACTGATTCCAATTGTGTGTTTGTATGTGTATATGCGTAAAGTATCTTTTTCTTTTTGAGACAGAGTCTCACTCTGTCGCCCAGGCTGGAATGCAGTGGCACAATTTCGGCTCACAGCAAACTCTACATCTCAAGTTCAAGTGATTCTCCTGTTTCAGCCTCCTGGGCAGGTGGGACTACAGGCACACACTGCCACACCCAGCTAATTTTTGTACTTTTAGTGGAGATGAGGTTTCGCCATGTTGGCCAGGCTGATCTCGAACTCCTGACCTCAGGTGATCCACCGGCTTTGGCCTCCCAAAGTGTTGGGATTACAGGCATGAGCCACCACACCCAGCTAAGAATCTTTTATGCATAGAAAAAACTTGGAAAAAGATAATGCTGGCTGGATGTGGTGGCTCATGCCTGTAATTCCAGAACTTTGGGAGGTCTAGACGGGAGGTTATCTTGTGTCCAGGAGTTTGAGACCAACTTGGGCAAGATAGTGAAATCTTATCTCTGCAAAAAATACAAAAATTACTTGGGCATGGTGGCATGTGCCTGTAGTCTCAGCTCCTTGGGAGACTGCGGTGAAAGGATCGCTTGAGCCCGGGGAAATCAAGGTTGCAGTGAGCCAAGTGCTCCAGCCTTGGTGGCAGAGGGAGACCTTGCCTAAAAAAAAAAAAAAAAGAAATGAAATGAAAAAAATTACAAATCAGGTTGTGTCAGCTCCAAGGGGTGAAAATGACTCCCAACTAAAAACATCTACTTTGCATGGCATTATTGAATATACAGGTGTGGTTACTTGGTGGGATTTCTACCAATATAGCATTTTCCAACTAAGCCAATTGAAGAGGCAGTTTCAATTTTTTATTTGTGCAAGCAATGAAATTAATGGCAATGGAGCATACTTGCAGGAAGAAGACAAACTCAGCTCTCTTAAACAAGTCATGCCATCTTTGGCAAATTGTTATTGGAAATCTGGAAAACAGGCGGCTGGAAGCGCTGCTTGCTGAAACATCATCCAGAGTCAGGCCTGGGTTAGGGCTATTGCTGCCATGAGCTCACGTCCTCCCCATTTAGGTTGTTGAAATAATATAGTTCAAGAGAGCTGATGCCTAATCTCAGATTTTAAAATAAATGTTGTTTTTTAAATATTGTTTTTAAATATATTTTAAACATACTAAAAATAGAAAGTGGTATAGTGAACAACAGTTTTATTGCCTTATTTTCTTCGCATTTTTTCTCTCCTGTCTTCAAACTTAAATATGATGGATACAGTTGAAGCCGTCTCTGAATTCCCTCCTTTATTCCATTCCCTGCTGTCCTCCTTAGAGATAACTACACAAATTGTGTTCATCATTTCCATGTTTGTTTTAGTAATTTTTCAACGTATTTTGCATCGATAAACATAATAAATGTAACCATTGGTTCTCATGCTGCCAATAAAAACATAGCCAAGACTGGGTAATTTATAAAGGAAAGAGGTTTAATGGACTGACAGTTCCACATGGCTGTGAAGGCCTCACAATCATGGTGGAAGGCAAAGAGCAAAGGGATGTCTTACATGGTGGCAAGTGAAAGAGCTTGTGCAGGGGAACCCCCTTTAAACCTTCAGATCTCATAAGACTTATTCACTATCATGAGAACAGCATGGGAAAGACCTGCCTCCATGATTCAATTACCTCCCACTAGGTCCCTTCCACAACACGTGAGAATTATGGGAGCTACAATTCAAGATGAGATTTGGGTGGAGACATAGCCAAACCATATCAATAAAGCATTACTTTCTAGACTCTTTTGGGGTATTTTCTAGATTTATGCAATTTGCTTTTTTTGTTGATTTATCTACATTGATAAATGTTTAGTTATAAATTATTCATTTTGACTGCTGTATAGTATTCCATCATATAAATATGGCACAACATACTTCTCCATTCTTTCATTGATAGACACTTAAGAGTGTTTCCAATTTTGTTTGTTTTGGTATTTCCAACAATGCTGCAAGGAACATTCTTGAACCTGAACTTGTAACCTTGTTTGGGGTGTATGCCTAGAAGTGGGCTTGCTGGTTCACAGGGTAAGTGCATCTTCAGCCTAACTGGGTATTTGTATAGCTAAAAAGTTGTACCATTTTATAGTCCCACTGTAAGGGTATGAAGCTTCTTGACAAACTCTGAAATTGTCATTAGGTTTTTTTTTTCCAATATGAAGGGTGTGAGATGATTTCTCATAGTAGTTTAATTTGTTTTTCCTAATTAGTACCAGGGCCAAACACCTTTCTATGTGTCTATTGGCCTTTCAGCTTTTCTTTCCCATTAGTGACTTTGATCATTTCCTTAATGGGTTGTTGATCTTTTTTCTTCTTGGCTTATTTTTATCTTATCTTTAAAAACACAAAATAAAGAAATCCATCTGTTCTATATATTTTTCTTGAGTAAAAATCGAGTGTTAGATGCTATGAAAGAAACATGAAAAATGTGCAGACTCTTCCATGCAAGTGCCCAATTTATGCTATTTTTGACAATAAGGAGAAAAAGTTTTCCTTTAACATTATATGTATTCCAGGAGGATGAAGCTTTATCTCATTTCTGTTTTTCTCTTAAGGGTTATATCAGACTATTCTTAATAAAAATACAAAATTATCTGGTGATAATTATTGCTGTATTGCCCCTTAATTACCCCAAATAAAGCACACATTCTAGACTCCAGAATCAGAAGATAAAGGAAGACAGCAATGTTCCCCCAAGGTTATCTTGTGCTCATGATATAGCAGCACAGTGGGGTGGTCAGGAGTTTGCAGAGAATGACTAATGCATTAATAAGCCTTACATGTACCTCCCACCCCCTTATAATTATATTTCTTTCATTAGCTTTTACCCAGCTGGTCTGAGTTGCACAAACAAAATATTGTGTAAGATCGGCCCATTGATGGTAAATTCAGAACAATTTTTGTAAAACTCTTGCCAAGTTACATACTGACCCCAGGGTCTTTAAACCAGCCAAAAAATGTTAAGCAAAAACTGAATTAAATCTATTATCACAAATTTATGCCCCATAATCTGATGAGACTTCCAGATGTCCAGCTCGAGACCATCTGCTGAATGTCTGTGGGTACACACTCCCAGAACATGTGCACAGCTAAGGATTACAGACTGAGCTTGGAGCTTGAAAACTGGGCAGTTCCTGCTTAGACAGAAAAGCAACAAAGGAAAAACAAGTAAGAGGTTTTCTTTTTGAGAGGTTTTCTTTTTTTAAAAAGCAGACAATTTATGTTTTAAATGTTTCTATATTTTAATTTTTGTTTGTTTAAGTACTCCTTAAAATTACTTACTTTTTTATTGCTATAAATCGTTGTACAAGTTTGGGGGGTACACACAATCGTTTGATTTCTGTTTAACTGATCAGTTGCTTTGTTTTTGAAGTCAAATGGCTTTTTTCAACATGTAATGAGATGGGGTTATTTCTCTCAAAGACAACAGACTATATGATTTCAAATACTTTATTTAAAATTTTGTAGTAGATATCTGAAGACCAGATTTTGAGTATTTTAACAACTAACAACAAAATCTTTAGAAATCGGTTCCTTTTTTGTTTCGTTTTTTAGAGACAGGGTCTCACTTGGTGGCCTAGGCTGGACTCCAGTGGTATGGTCACAAATCACTATCGCTTGATCATAGCTCACTGCAGCCTTGAGGTTGGGACTACAGGCACATGCTGTCATGCCTGGCTAACTTTTTTTTTTTTCTTTTTATAGAGACAAGGTCTCACTATGTTTCCCAGGCTGGTCTTGAACTCCTGGCCTCAAGCAGTCCTCCTACCTTGGCTCCCCAGAGTGTTGGGATTATAGGCATGAGCCACTGTGTCCAGCACAGGAGTCAGTTTCTGACTTAGGCTTGCTAATAACTCTGAGTTCCATGTTTTGTTCATTACCGTATCTTTGTCTCTTGTCAGGATTCCAATAAAACCAATTCTCAGAAGGAAATATAAGTGCAGGAGGTTTATTGGAAGGTGCTCTCAGGAACAATGTGAGTGAGGGAATGAGAGAGGCAGGATTAAGCAGGGGAGAAGTTGAAGAAGTTGGACTGAAAGGCAATGAGTATGGAGGCCTCAGCTTTGGAGCATGGATGGTGTGACAATTAATTTTATGTGTCAACTTGGCTAGGCTATGGTGCCCAGTTATTTGGTCAAACACCACGCTAGGTGTTGTTGTGATGGTGTATTTCAGATGTGACTCACACTCAAGTCTGTCACTTTTAGTAAAGCAGATTGCCCTCCATCATGTATGGTCCTCACACAATCAGTTGAAGGCTTTAGGTTCATAGACTGAAGTGTCCCAAAAAAGAAGGAAGCCTCAAGATTACCCCCATTGACCCTGATGCGATTATTACACATTGTGCCTGTATCAAAACGTCTCATGTACTCTGTAAACATACACACCTACTATGTACCCACAAAAATTAAAAATAAAATTATTTTTAAAAAAGATTGCAACATCAATCTTAAGATCCTGCCTGGGTTTTCAGCCTGGTGCCCCATGAAAGTCAAACTCAAGACTATAACATCAATCTCCTCCCTGGGTTTCCAGCCTGTCAATCTGTCCTATAGATTTCAGACTAGCCAGCCCGTACAACTGGGTGAGCAAATTCTGTAAAACCAATCCCTCTCTCTGCACCATCCTGTCCAGAAGTCTATGTTATGATTCTCTTACTGGAGTTTGCCATAAACTCTACACAGCTTCTGTTTTTATTATAGTGTCAAAAATGGTGAAGGGTCTGATATTTTACCTCCTTGCAAGACAACAAGTTAGCCTACCACCATTTCATGGGTGCTGGTAGAAGTCAAGAAGTCAGAGATGAAGAATAGTTTATTACTCACAGCAATAGCAATAGCCAGAATATTAGAAATTCTGTACTCTTTCTCTGAACCCCAATTCTTATAGGGTGAGACAAAGAGGGATAGATCACACCTGCCTCCACTGTGAATTGTGTTACAGTAAATAAACTCTGAGCTTAGGGAACCCAAATATTTTATAATGGGCAGTAAGCAAGCCTGCCCTTTGTTCCGGAGAGAGATACTATCTCTATCATCCATTGTTATGAGAAAAACTGCCCTGTGTTCTTCAGGAAGATACTATTTATATCCTCTAAAACTGTAAGGAAACCTGTTCACTGGTCCAGAGAAAGACACCACTATACAAACAAAACATCCTTATTAAGATAGCTCAGATCAAAGGACAGATGGCACTTCACTCACAAGACATGCAGAAATGCAAAAGACACATAGAATATTGTTTCTTAACACAAAAAGCCTCTGGCATGTGACCTACCAGGACATAACAGTCCAAAAGGAAGAGCTTCTTTACAAGAGCCTGTAGCCTATTGAAGCCCTTTCCTGCTCTGGGCTCTATGAAAAGCTGGCAGCCTTCTATGTCACTTGTAAATTAATTGGGATAAGACTTAAAAGTATGGAATATGCTTCTCCCAGAGCCCAGAAAGTCAAGAGACTTTCTTCCTAGAGGTAGAGGTACAATAGGCATACTTTAGTTTGTTTTTTCTGTTTTTTGTTTCTTTAAGATGGAGTCTTGCTCTGTCTCCCAGGCTGGAGTGCAGTGGCGCGATCTTGGCTCACTGCAACCTTTTCCTCCTGGGTTTAAGCAATCCTCCTGCTTCAGCCTCCCCAGTAGCTGGGACTACAGGCATGTGCCACCATGCCCGGCTAATTAACAAGAGACATACTTTGGAGGGGATTTCCTCACATGCCTTAGATTACTGGAGTCTTATTACATTCACTTATGTGTTAGGCTTCTGAGTCTTGACAGGGTTTAGCTCCCAATCTCTGGAGTACATGGATCTTATAAAAGCCTGCAACATTCTTGCCACTTCTTGCTTATCCAGTCTGATTAACATGATGTCATTGATAGAGGGGACAATGTGATGCTTTGTGGAATGTGCAGAGGTACAGATTCCATTGGAATATATTATGATATAGGCAAGAGAGTTAACATAGCCCTGGGGCAAGCTGGGAGTGGTGGCTCATGCCTGTAATCCCAGCACTTTGGGAGGCCGAGGCTGGTGGATCGCCTGAGGTCAGGAGTTCGAGACCAACCTGGCCAACATAGTGAAACCCCATCTCTACTAAAAATACAAAAAATTAGTTAGATGTGGTGGCAGGCACCTGTAATCCCAGCTACTCCGGAGCCTGAGGCAGGAGAATCGCTTGAACCCGGGAGGTGGAGGTTGCAATGAGGCAAGATCGTGCCATTGCGCTCCAGCCTGGGCAACAAGAGTGAAACTCCATCTCAAAAAAATATACATACACATATATACACACACACACACAGTGTGGTAACTCTTAAGAGAGGCACTTGTGTTTTGCAAGATAGAGGCTTCTGGATTATTTCTAGGTAAAGAAAGCATGGTTGCCTTTAACAGGGAGGATTGGGTCATTTCTATAGGTCCAGATAGTTTAGGCGGATGTGGGGTTTCAAAGATCTTGAGTGTCTGTCCCAGATATCCTCACACCAAATTTCAGGGTACCACTCCTTCCAAACTAGGCCCTAGGCTTGGTGCCACTGAATTACTGGGGGTGAACATTCAACCTTCTCTGGAGTTTCCCTGCTGTTACATTTTCTGGGTCTGATCCTCAGCCTTTTCTATCTCTTGGCTACAGGAACTGATAGTCCCTTAATAAGCTGCCAAGGAGAGACTCTTTGACTTTCACAATTCACTTAAATTGGTGTTTAATCACCCTCAGCCTTTCATTGTTTTCTCCAATTCATCAATAGGTTAACAACCAGCAACAGCAATCTGATTCCCTGGTGCTTGTATTTATCATTTCCCGCAAACCTCTTGAATGCCTAACATGGCACCCACGAATGCATTTCTTTTCACCAGTATCTCATGGAAGAGCTCACCATTGTGAAAATCTTAACAACTGTAGAACAGATTGAGCATCTATAATTTGAAAATCCAAAATCCAAATGCTCCAAAATTTGAAAGTTTTTGGGCACTGACATGACACTGATAGGAAACGCTTACTGGAGCATTTCAGATTTCAGACTTTTGGATTTGGGATACTCAGCTGGTAAGTATATAATACAAATATTGCAAATTCAAAAAAATCCCAAATCCAAAACACTTCTGGTCCCAAGCATTTTGTTTAAGAAATATGCAACCTGTATTACAGAATACTAGGGGCTATCAACAGCTGGCCTACACCAACTTTGGGGTCCTCATTGCCAGCCAGGTAGTGTGCTAGTCAACTCCAAAAATTCCATTTTAGCATTTGCTTTCTAGGACCACTCTTGGTACCAATTGACTTAGATTGGGTCCCCAGGAAACAAACTCTTAGTTGGAGATTTGCATGAGAGAGGTTTATGGGAGAGTACTCTCACCACGATGTAAGAATAAGGGAAGCAAACTGGACAGACGGAGAAGTCAAATTGTGATGCAGTTGCAACAGACATCTCTGCCAACCCTCCAGGGAATTCTGGAGCTGGGTTATCCCTTCCAAATTGTCCCAGATGAAGGCAAGTTGAACAGGGCTTTAGACACTCTGAACTGATTAGTCATTTGAATGTGAGTGCTCCTGGGGAGGGGTTGCATGACCTTTGGTGAGGCAGCTTCTTTTAATCAAAGCCAATTCCCAGAGAGGGACACATCTAGGAGTTATCAGTAGCCATTACTCCTGGCAGCTGGAGAATGAGCATCTCAGTCTCAAAGTGGGGATCTGGGAAGGGCACCACATCATCCACCATAATCCTTTGATTGTTGAATGAATACAAAGGTTTTGTAAGTAATGGTAGGGGTCTTAGACTTGATTTTGAAAGCAGTGGGATCTCATCACTGGATATTAAGCCCAAGAATGACACAGTCTGATTCGCATATCCAAAAGATCACATTGGCTGCCATGACAATGGATCCAAGAAGGGTGTATCTGTTGAGATCCAGTCAAGAAATCAGAAACCATGCTAGCAAGTTTAACAGTGAGAATTCAATAGAAGCAATTGGTAACACAAGTATTAGATCAAAGAAGAGATAATAACAGTAATTTGAGGGGCCTTCAAAAAAGTTCATGAAAAATGCATATTAGAAAAAACTCTGCCTGGGTTTCAAAATATTTTTGTGTCAAAAAATCCATACTCATTCGTTATGTCTAAACAGAATCTAGTTTGAGGCACTAAGAAGGATAAGACATCAGTTTAAAAAGATTCCCTAGCAGAGGAACATGAATTCTGCTAAAAAGGAACATGACTTCTGCTAGAATTGAAGCAAGAGCAAACATTAAATTTAAGATGAAGCTTGGGTGGAAAAATGGTGAAATCATTAATGCTTCATAGAAAGTTTATGGGGACCATACACTACATAAATCAGCAGTTTGCAAATGAATAACTTAAAAAAAATCCTTCAGATATGAAGGAGGGTAAGTTTTTTTTTCTTTTTGGAGATGGAGTTTCACTCTTGTTGCCCAGGCTGGAGTGCAAATTGAGATGGAGGTTGCCATTAGCTGAGATTGCACCACTGCACTCCAGCCTGGGTGACAGAGCAAGACTCCATCTCAAATAAAAAAGCAACTCGTGGCAACCTCTGCCTCCCAGGTTCAAGCGATTCTCTTGCCTCAGACTCCTGAGTAGCTGGGATTACAGGTATGTACCACCATGCCTGGGTAATTTTGTACTTTTTAAAGTACAGATGGGGTTTCTTCATGTTGGTTGGGCTGGTCACAAATTCCTGACCTCAGGGGATCTGCCTGCCTCGGCTTCCCAAAGTGCTGGGATTATAGGCGTGGGCCACAGTGCCCAGCCAAAGATAGCTTTTTTTAAAGAAGGGATGAGATGATGTTGAACATGAAGCCCCTTCCAGCAGACTAGCGACATCTTTTTACAAGGAAAAAATTAATCTTGTTTGTGCCCTAATGGAAGAGGACTGATGATTAACAGCAGAACCAATAGCCAATACCATGGACATCTCAATTTGTTCAGCTTTCACAACTCTGACTCAAACATTAAAGCTGAGTAAACTTCCTATTCAATAGTTGCCAAAACTGTTGCACCCAGATCAGCTGCAGACAAGAACAGAACTTTCAATTAAAACTTGAAACAAGTGGGATCAAGATCCTGAAGTATTTCTTTGAAGAATTCTAACAGGAGATGAAACGTGGCTCTACCAGTAAGATACTGAAAACAAAGCACAATCAAAGCAAGGGCTACCAAGAGGTGGAAGTGGTCCCATCAGGGCAAAAGTGGGCTGACTGATCAAGAGCCAAGGTCATGGCAACAATTTTTTGGGAGGCTCAAGGCATTTTGCTTGTTGACTTTCTGGAGGGCCAAACAACAATTACCTCTGCTTATTATGAGAGTGTTTTGAGGAAGTTAGCCAAAGCTTTAGCAGAAAAACACCTGGGAAATCTTCACTGGGATCCTTTTTCACCATATCAATGCTTTTGCTCATTCCTCTCATCGAATGAGCAATTTTTTGAGAGTTTTGATGGGAAATTGTTAGGCATCCTCCTTACAGTCCTGATTTTGCTTCTTTTGACTTCTTTTTGTTTCCTAATCTTAAAAAATCTTTAAAGGGCACTCATTTTCCTTCAGTTAATAATGTAAAAAAGACTGTATTGATCTGGTTAAATTTCTAGGACCCTCAGTTGTTTAGAGATGGGCTAAGTAGCTGGTATCATTGCTTTGAAAAGTGTCTTGAACTTGGTGAAGATTCTGTTGAGAAATAAAGTTTATAGTTTATATTTTTATTTTTAAATTCAATTTTCCATGAACTTTTTGACGTTCCTTCATATAGTATAGTAACTTTGGGAGACAACTACCACTCCTAAGGCTGGGGGAACACAGGAAAGAGGCTGGGGTTACAAGAACTTAGAGGCTTGGAAGCCCCATGGAGCTGGGACTCTAACCCTGAGAACAGACACTCACCACCAAGTTAGTGTTGATAACTTAAGTGTTCAGAGGAGCCCTACAGAAGTGAATCTAGTCCTTTAAAGAAAGGGCATTCCCAGCTAGTGCTAGTACCTCTGGGCTAGTGCAATGAGGCCAGTTCTAGGACGATGGGGAAAATATCTGGAAACTGGAACCAATGGTTACTGGAACCCTCACTGCTCCTAGTCCTCCAACATATGGTCCTGCTGGCAGGAGCAGCAAGCAAACAGCAAGGAGTAAGGCTCTTCCCATCTTCTTCCTTCATGTCTCCTTTTGGAGCCCCCTACTGGTAGAATCGAACAGGAACCAACCAGTAAAGCAGAAATGCAGTTTGCAGAGCCCTAGCCCTAGCAACCAAATTAGATGTAGAAAGTGAGAAACAATAGATTAATAGGCAGCCTAAAGACTGAGGATGTGAGTGGAGAGACCAGTTTAGAAAGTTTATTGCAGTAACCTAGGGAAGGTGGTGGCAGTAGAGAAGAGAGAGGGAAACAGATTCAAGACACATTTGAAGTTTAAATTAACAGGGCTTTGTGCAGATCAGGGGACGGTGGAGACCGGGAAACAGACCAACTGGACGATGGTGGCATTTACTGATGTGAGGAGCACTGGAGGAGGAACAAGTGGGTGAGTAAAGAGTTTCGTGGTCAGATTTGTGCTTATCTTGAAAGACAAAGATTGTTCACACAGGCAGAGGACAGTGGGGAAGGCATTCCAAGATGGAAGCAAAGTCAATCAAATAACAGTTTTTTTGTATTTGTTTTTTTTAAACCCTATAGGTTTGTTCAGGGAACAGTGGCTCCACCTGTTTGCCTGGGGAGAAGATATGAAGAGGAAAGCAGGGAGCAACTACAATGTAACCACCTGAAATTGCAGCTCAGTTAGCTGTGAGCCGTTAGTGGAGTGGGCCGTTAGGACTTTGAATTGACCATTAAATATTTAGCTTTGAGATATATAAATGTATGGCTCCAACCAGGAGGGGAACAAAATTATATTTTGAATTGTTTCATCCAAAAAGTATTTTTAAGTTTTCCTAACACCTATTCCTTTGAATTATCTACCACAAATGAAAACATGATGCAAACATTTTAGCATTTAGGAGCTTTAAGTTAAGAACTTGTTGACCACAAAATGGAGGGTAAGACGAGGGGATGGAAGTCGAATTCCTGAGTTGTGCTTCATCTCGTTTTGATTAAGATATTGCTTTTTGGGTAAGTCTAAGAATTTGATCTTTAATTTTATGCTAAGCTGCTCATTCCTTATTTTGATCAATTGATTAGTTGATTACGAGTCAGACTGTGTTTGATCCTGACTCTGATACTTATTAGTTGTGTGACCCTGGGCAAGTTACTTAACTTCTCTGTGTCTTAAAGTCTTAACTGTGACAGTATGATAATAACAGCACCATTTTCATATGGTTATTACTAGGATTAAGTGAATTAATATACATAAAGTATTTAGAACACTGCTTGGCACAAAGCAACACTATGTTATTATTCAACATCTTTGACATTTATGCTTAAGGAAACTATTTGCCTCTTCCTCTTCTGCACCAGACAGGTATGAGGAGGAAATGAATAATCAGGCTAGATGAAGGAATCAATTCATTTTCCTTTACAATTCTCTATTTCCTTTACAAAGCTCTACTCTGTTACAAATCTAATGTAGTAGATATTGCTATTGCCTAATCCAATATGCATTCCACTTTCCTTAGTATTAGAATGTGAATTCCAGGCTTAGACAAAAGATAACATTTCCAAATCCTCCTTGAAGATAGGTGTGGCTGTATGACTATACAGTTTAGGTGGCAGGATAAGTGGAATTGTTGTGGGACCTTCCAGGATACTGAACAGTAGCTACCTCAGATTAAAGGGTCTCCCTTTCTACTTCTCTGCTTTCCTATCTTCTAGCCTTTAACTTGGGGTGTAATGGTTGCAGTCCTAAATTGTGAGGATACAAACCACACTCTGAGAATAGCTGCAGAAAGACAAGGGCCTTTGTCTTGTAAGGCATCATGGAACTGGATGGCCTCCAGAATTCTTTTACATGAGCATGAAGTCAGTTTTTCTTGGTTCTCATTGTTATTTTGATTTCTGCTACCTGCAGCCAACCTCTCCTGACTCATACCAGTGAGTTTCTATATCCATTAATTAATTGACTGAGTCTTTATTAATTTAGATATTTATTGAGTCCCTACTCTATGATAGGCTCTGAAGAAGTAAAGCAGTTATTAAGAATATTTTCCTCTTCAGGTCACATGGTCTCATGGAGCTGAGTTGTGGCACCAATAAACTCAAATCAAAAATTATGCATGAGAGATCCAAGATGGCTGATTAACAGCAGCTCAGGATTGTAGCTCCCAGTGAAAGCGCAGAGAGCAAGTGGATGCTGCACTTTCAGACGAATTTTTGTTGCCCACAGACCAGGAGATTCCCAGTGGAGGAGCCACACGGGTTGCCAGTGTGACTTTTTTGGCTGGTGTGGCTGTTTTGCCAGCACCCCGGCATGGCACTTCTCGGTGCGGAGTATATGGGACGGGGTGCCCTTTGAGTTGGGCTTGGCTGCTCCCATCCCCATAAGGAGAACAGCAGTTGGAAACACTGAGGACTGAGAGTTTCACAGCAAGCACAGCTGAACCGGGAAGGTCCAGCTCTGTGGGGAAGGGGCGTCCGCCAAAGGAAAACTAAGAAACAGAAAAAACTTCACTGGGCGGACAGAGATCCAAGATGGCGGATTAGCAACAG